>WEIS01019407.1:0-43170 GCA_013389965.1 Todus mexicanus | reverse complement strand
CCCGCCCCGCCGCCCCTCTCCGCGCCCGCGGAGCGCTGCGCCACGGCCGCCCCCCGAGGGGCCAGGAGGACACTGGATCCCGACCCTGACATCATCTACTCGCTGTCTAAAACCCTGTGGTGCCCCTAGTTACTCGGAAACTGCATTTTATGATCGGTTTTATTAATGCGAAGATATTTACTTTATTTCAATAAAGTATTTTATGAACTATTGCTCGGAGTAATGTAATACTTTCTAATTTCAAGAAAAGTGATTTATTTATTTTTTTTTCCCCCCTGGAAGGCAGGTTAGAGGTTCAAATCCAAGTTCTCGGCCAGATCGCAGAGCACGAAGCTTTCCCTGAGGGCTCTGCCTGCCCGTGGCCGGGAGAGGCAAGACCCCCCTGACTTTGCTGGGGCAAATTTCGATGCTTTCGGGTTTAAAGATCCGTTAATTGCTGCCCAATAATCTAATCAGATCCCGGCCCGTGCATTCCAGATGCTTCTTTTTATTTTTTAGCGCGAAATCGTGGCGCTTTGCCTTTTTTTCCCCCCCTTTCTTTTATTTTTTTTTTCTTCTTGTTTTCCCCGAACCCCTGCTGGGGTTTTTTCCACCGAGATACCAAATTACAGAGCATCTATCGAGACATGCAATTACCGCCGTGCTGCCGAAAAACAAGCACCGCGGGCAAAGGGCGAGGGGAGCGGCGCTGGAGGCTGCGCGGGGCTTGCGCGGCTGGGACGTGGCCGAGCGGCGCGGAGCGGCGGCGCAGTCCTGGGCAGGGGTCAGAGGTCCCTCATTAGATGGGTCTCCCAATTAAAAGGTGGTGATTAAGCAGCCGCGGGCTCGGGGGCTCGAAGCGGCAGCGCCGTTCGGGCCGGTTGCGGCGGGAGCGGGTCCGACGGGAGCGGGTCCGCCTCTCCCCCCCGCCCCAGCCCGGCACCGATCCGGCTCTCGCTGTCCCCTCCAGCCCTCGCTAAAGGCACGAAAGCAGCGCCCCGGCGGCAAAAGGAGCCGCGCTGGCAATATTGACAGGCTGTCATTAAAGCCAAGACCGAGCCGCCCCGTCTCGCTGCGAGCCTGGGGAAGCGCCGAGGTGAATCTGCCCCATCCCTGACGTGGTTATTCCCAGTTTTCCTCCTTTCTCCACACGCCGGGGCTCTGGGCCGGCTGCGGCGAGGCGCTGGGTGCGGGGCTGAGCCGGGGAGGGTCTGTCTCTGCCGCACCTTCAATAACCCCCGGGGTGAGCCAAGTGCAGGATCCGGCCGTGGCTGAGTCAACAGGAAGCAAACTCATCTTCTGACACTAAAATGACTTACAGATTTAAACAAACAATTCCTTTGAAACGCCTTGTTTAACCTGGGGATAAGGATTAGCGTTGGCAAGGGGGGAGCCCGGGCGGGCCGCGGTGCAGCTCCGACTTCGTCGCTTTAGTTCAGCTTCTGGCTCTTGGTTCTCGGCCGGTTACAGCCCGAGGACTTCAGCCGCTTTTAATTAAGAGGTAGATCTCACCGGAGAGAATGGCGAGCTGTGTCCAGCACCCATGGGCAGCCGAGGTTTGGAAGCAGCGAGGTTGTTCCCAGCGCTGATATTTTCTTTGCAGCTTGGAGTAAGTGGCGGGCAAGTGATTATTTTTTCGCAGGCCGTAAAGTGATTATTTTTCGCAGGCCATAAAGGCGTTAAATAAGGCAAGTTTATTTTATTGTTGGGGTTTTTTGGTTGGCGCGAGGGTGAAGCAGGAGGGGTTTGGATGGGTTCGGGGAGCGCGATGTCTGCGGAGCCGGGGCCGGGCAGCGAGGACCGGACTCGCCCGGGGCTCAGGGGCAGGGCGAGCCGGGGCTCCCCGCAGCTCACCCCGCATCGCCCCGCATGGCCCCGCTCCCGGGAGCGCCCCGGGCAGCGCAGGCTGCGCCCCCGCGCAGGGGCCGAGCGGGGATTCCTCCCTCTGCTGCTCCGCGGCTGGAGGAGCCCCGACGGGAGCTCGGGGGCGCCTCAGCGGAGCCTCCCGAGAAAGCCCCGTCCTGGGGGGGCTGCCCGCTGGGCTTCAGCCCCTGGTCCTGCCTCTCTGCTTTCCCTCTCTGCCGGGACACAGCCGAGACACAGCCGAGCCGAGCGCTGCCTCTCCGCGCCGGCTCCGCGCAAACGGGCGCAGGCTCCGCGCAATCCCGCGCTGCGCGGACGGGCCCAGCCCGGGGGCTGCTCCGCCGCTTGGGAACGAAGGGCAAAGGGTTGATTTATTCTGGATGAAGACGCCGTGCCCTCAGAAGCGCACCGAGAGCTCTGCATTAACGGGCTCCAGGCTCGGAGCCGCTCGCCTAGAAATATTTTGTTGCGGTGGCGGCTTTAAGGACGGACTCGCAGCACGGGGAGCGTGAGCGCTGAGCTGCTGGTGCTAATGAACCTCAAACGAGATGAGAAAAGAGCTCTCAATCAGATGAGGAATGCGTTAGAAGCCATTGACAATATACCCGGCGAATGTTTGGGATTCTTTTGTTTCGCTATCGACTTGTAAAATACTTTAAAAACGTGAGGTATTTTCTGGTTTAATGAGTTTCTATGTTACTTTCTCATGAAGTTTAATTTCCCCGTGTCCCAGGCTGGGCTGACCGGGCTGGCTTCGCTCCTCAGCGGCAGCAGCTGGGAGCAGGGGAGATCCTCCTCTTGGAAAAGCAAAAGCGGTGCCACCAGCTGCCTGTGGCTGCCCTTCCAAAGGCGTTTTGATGCTGTCCGGGTGCGTTTACAAACAGGGCTTCGGGGCTCACCTCAACCACCTGCTGGCCCACGAAACACCGTGAGGAAATGACAACAGGCCTCATCCGCCCATGGCTTTGCTGCCAACGGATCATTTTTGTTAGTGCGGCAGAATTGTTTGATTTTCTAATCACCTTTTGCAGCTGTAATGAACCAGTAGAGATGCTGTTAGGCTGCGATAGCCCCGTTCACAAGGCAGCAGCAGAGCTGTGTCAGCCCAGACTCTCAGAGGTGCCCGGCAGGAGTCCTGGGGAAGATCTGCATGGCTTTGCTCGGTGCTGTGATTTCTCCTCAGAGCCCTGTTCTCCTTATGGGGATGATCTCCCCCTGCAGCCCCCCAAAGCACGGCTGCCAAAAAATCCGCCCCACACCCTGGGGGTTGTTTGCCGGTGCTGTTTAATTCTGGGGCCAGTAAAGTAATCCTTGTAGCTCACACACCTGGTGCTTTTTCTCTGCTCTGTCTATGAATAAGCTGTATTGGTGTAACACATTTATTCTGGCAAAAATGCACCCGCACTAGGGGAACTCTACCATTTCAATTACACCGGCACAGGTAAAACAGCGTGATGTTTTCTCTGTAAATAGAGCAGGAGGGTGTAGACTGAAGGCTGGAAAAGCAGCACCGAAAGTGGGTTCTTCCCAGGTTTGAATGTTGATTGGGCCTCAGTTAATTGGCAAGCATTATGATGGTTCTCTTAACAAAAATCCATTTAGGTGCGTTTCCAGTTCAAACATCCTAAATCGCCTTTTTATGAAACGTCTCAGGGAAACCTGAGGAAGGTTCTGCTTTTTCATCAATGTCAATTTAAAAATAGCTCCGTGGAGCTATTTAAGATTAATGACATCGGGTCTGTGTTGAGGTAGAAGCACAGGAGTGCTTGTTCGGGGTGGAAGGAGCCCGGACACAGAGCCGGTGTTGTGAGGGGGCGCCCCGCTGCTGGGGGGTGGTGGCCTTGCCCTGATCCTCTGCTCCACACCTGCGAGGCAAGTGGAGATCGGCTGTGCCCTTCTGAAAGCAAAGATTGGTCCTAGCACAATGTTTCGTGGGCCCTGCCCACCAACCGCCCCCAAAGCACGGTCTTGGTGCTCGCCTTTCACCTCCGGAGGTTTGGAGGGCTGTGGAGAGGATGAGGAAGGTGTGGGATGGACAGAGGAGTACGGAGGGATGTGGAGGGGTCTCAGCTGAAGCTGGGGGGGGGGGTTAGACCTTCTTGGACTTGGGGAGAAAAAAGTGGACATCTGGCACTTTTTGTAACTGTTTCGGATAAAAATGCAATGAAGGGATCAATATGACCTGTCGAGTTCAGTCAAACTCTCTGAAAATCATTAGCCAGAATACGGAGTACAGTTCTGAGACGTTTGTCTCAACCCAAAATGTTGGATCGAGGTCATTACACATTAGGTTGTTTCAGCTGACTTGTGTAGTAGATAAAATCTGAGTGCTGAGTGCCTTATTCCATGAAATTTAGCTCAGTAATATGTAAATGAAGTTCAGGGCAAGTTCACATGGAACACGCTAGCATAGATCTTGATGCTGTCATCTCTGCGCAGCTAAACCTTTCCATGAAATCTATCAGCAGTTTGCCAGAATCGAGGCTCCAGGACACGGATGGTTACCTTTCATGAAATTGGTGGTGACCGTTGTGTCAGCAGGCAGCGGTTTCTGTAGCATACTTGAAAAATACATTCTCCAGTCCATGCAGCTCTGTGTTGATGGAAAAAGTCTCAGTCCCAGTCCTGTACGGGTTCATCAGTTTACAAACAGAGTCCATTAAAACATGATTACGTATAAAATGGGTTCTTCTTTTGCAAGATCCTCAAATCCATTGTTTATACTGCACCTATATTAACAAACCGCAAAATAAGCTTATAGTGTTTCTAAAACATTATGGTTGTTGGGGGGTTTTTTTTAGGATGGGAATGTGGAAACTTTCCAAAATTGAAATGGCAAATAAGGCAAATGAATAAAAGAAGCTCGATTTGTGTCTAAAGTTTGAGTATTAGCGAGAATGAGAGGATTTCATGTTTTCAACACGTTTGTTTTCCCCCAGACGGTTAGAGAGGGTTAGGCAGTGTACAGTCACTCTCTGAACAGATTTTTAAGGTCCTGGATTATATTTAAATGGAGGGTACCATTCAAGGAGAAAACTCTTGAGTTAAAGAGATCTTGCCAGCTGAGTTCAAGTACAGATAAGGCTAAAGCGTGACGTCTGTTTCATTCATGCTCAAAAGATACTCAGGCACGACTTGCAGTGAAAAATGAGGCAAAAGCCATTAATTTATGACAACTGTTTCCAGCCTGATATTTCCTAACTGCTAGTCTGAAGCCTTGCTCGTACAGGGTCCCCAGACCTCAGCGACATTCCACGAGGATAAAGAAAACCAAGGGTAAGCAGAGCCCAGACGGGAATAGGCAGATGTGCAGCAGTTATTAAATGCTGTGCGTGCTAGGAACTCTGGCGTCTTTCTGAAGATGCAGTATTGCAACAACTAATCTGAGCCATTTCACGCGACTTGCAGCGCAACACTTCTCCAGCCAGCTCCCAAACTTGCACTTTGTGTAGCAGGAATGTTGTGTCAGGGAAGTGTCCTGGGTGAAAAAATCTACGTACGATAGGAGAGCTCGGCAAAACGTGAGTCTGAATTTGGATGACAAGGAAGCTACTCCCAAAACACAGCGTTTTTTTCACTGTGGTGAGGTATGTGAGGGAGAAGCTGGCTGCTCAGTTTGAGCTTTTTCCTTCTCTGCTGCTTGACCATCTTCAAGGTTTTAGAGGGATTCCACCCAATTAATGCTTCTAGGCAGACTGGCACACTTCCTGATGTATCTACTAAAGATTTGGTACAAGTATTTAAGAATTTAACATAAACCTCAAATAATTTAAAATTATCTTCTTTCCTCATTGTGTAATTTTCCGAAATACGGACGCGGATAACATCATGTCTAATTAAAATAGCTTTTAATAGATGTTTTAAAAATATATAAATCATATGTGTGTCTTGTCCTCTTCTCCTTTCTGTAAAATGAGAGTTGAGTTGCTGAATATTCCCATTTCTTAAACAGAAATTCTCACAGGGCCTGTTCAGTTGATGCAAAATGCTGGATTTTTGTGCCAGTCCTGGCAGACGTTCAGAGCTTCTGCTCATTTTGTCTCTTTGAGGGTAATTCCTGCCACAGGTAAGGTTTAAAGTAAGGTTGCCTTATTTATTTATCTATTTATTTATTTATTCAAAAAAAATTCTGTGGTGTGCCGTGAAATTTCCACGTTAATGAGTGTGGAAATATTTCATATTCCGATTTTGTACTGTTAATTGTAGCAGTCACAGAGGACTGCTTGTTTCCTTCTCGGATGGCGTTTCTCGCTGCGTGAGGGTTAGTGTACAGACCGTGCATGTAATAACCAAACATACCATGCTAAGCTCAAGCGGTTACTTGAAAATAAAATTCATTATTCGCTAGTATTGGTACTAGTAAAGTACAAGTGCTCAAATATTTGCAGAAAGCAAACGTGAAGCAGCTGTAAATGTGGCTGAATTTGCTTCTGAATTTTAATGAATATTTGCAGATTTTTGGCTACGCTCTAACATGCATGTGTACGGGGCAGAAGACTTGTAAATGACATCGCTTTATGCTTACCGGTGTGTAAACTGCACCAGATTTAACTTTACATCCTTAGTTTAAAGGGAAAAATACAGCCTAGTTTGAAACAAAAACAAAACCCAAACCCTTCAAAAAAATACCTAGAACATCAGAAGCTCTCCATAAACACAGAAGTTGGTGGGCTGCAGCCTTCCCTGGCTTGTGGGTGAAAAGGAAGCAGTGCGGAGTTTAACTCTTTCATTTCCAGCAAGCACGATCAGTACCCGAAGGTGGAAGGAGAAGGGTGTTGCCCAGGACCCACCACACAGGAATGAGTTACATGTTGAAATACAACAAGGGCAAGTGCAGAGTCTTGCATCTGGGAAAGAACAACCCCACGGACTGGTCTTGGTTGGGGACTGAACTGCTGGAGAGCAGGGAAGGAGAAAGGGACCTGGGGGTCCTGGGTGACAGCAGGATGCCCATGAGCAGCAACGTGCCCTTGTGGCCAGGAAGACCAAGGGTGTCCTGGGGTGGATTAGAAGGGGTTGGGCAGTAGGTGGAGAGAGGTTCTCCTCCCCTTCTGTTCTGCCCTGGTGAGACCAGATCTGGAGTGTTGTGTCCAGTGCTGGGCCCCTCAGTTCCAGAAGGACCCAGAACTGCTGGAGAGAGTCCAGCGCAGAGCCCCAGAGATGCTGAAGGGAGGGGAACATCTCCCTGCTGGGGAAAGGCTGAGGGAGCTGGGGCTCTTTAGCTTGGAGGAGACTGAGGGGGGACCTCATTAATGTTTATAAATATGTAAAGGGTGAGTGTTGGGAGCACAGAGCCAGCCTCTTCTCAGTGATGTCCAATGATAGGACAAGGGGCAGCAGGTTCAAGCTGGATCATGGGAGTTTCCAGCTAAACGTGAGGAAAAACTTTTTCATATTGAGGGTGACAGAACACTGGCCCAGGCTGTTCTCTGGAGACATTCAAAACCTGCCTGGACGTGTTCCTGTGTGACCTCATCTAGGTGATCCTGCTCTCTTGGGGGGATTGGACTAGATGATCTTTCGAGGTCCCTTCCAACGCCTAACATTCTGTGATTCTGTGTAATTCTGTGAGTTCTGCAAGTCAAGATCTCTCCCTGCAGTTCCAAAGAACTCATTCTCTGGGTGGAAGCTGAGGAACTCATCGTGGTTTTCAGAAAACATCATTTTAGCCAGATTTTGTACTTGTAGTGTGAAAACAGTCTCAGTGTGAGCAGGACTCGGGAAGGAGTATTTGGTCGCCAAGGGATGCAGTTTGTTAAGGTTTCAAGGCTCTGTAAGATGATGTGAAAGAGCTGTGGGGCGATGTGCTCCAGAGCCAGTGCGTGGCACCCATCAGCCGTCTTCCAGCCACCTTCATACAGGTAATTTCCACTTAGTTTTGCTGCTCTCTTACCCGTGTTGGAACACAAAATACCTGGACGGCAAAAACTTTCGTAGGTTTCTCTGAGGATCTCATGCTTCTATTCTTAATGCTTAAAATTCATTACAAGAGTTGCTGCTGTGATTCCAGTTGTGGACTTGCAGAACTGCCTCGTGATTTCATCGTGTCTACAGTGCCAACGTAGCCCAAGGGACCCAGGAGGCAACAAACCTGCTGAGTGTGTGTTGTGTAAATAGTTTTGTGGGCTTCCACCGAGCTTTTGGGCATCCAGAAATGCTGGATGTATGGCCAAAGAAGCTGTAGATGAAATGCCATGAGTGATGGTCTGCTGCCAAAAGCTGTAGTATTGGCGAGTGTATTTGTGGCATTCTCACAGTCAGAAACTCACACCTACGGTCTCCTCTACAGACCCGCAAATTTCTCTTCTCAAAAAGGGTGATGTTTTCTGTCTTCCAGGCCTCTGAACATATAAAAGGCATTTGCTTGTTTTCTTTCTTTGCATGATTATGCAGAGTTTTATATATAAACAAAGTTTGGAAATTGCTGTGCTCTCCTTCTACCCATTGATCTTTATTCTTCCAGCAGAGCCTCTTTTACTATGTGGTATGCTCTATTTTTTAGGTTTTGAGATGATGCCTAGTAATTACTTCAGAAGAGGATGCTTTCCAGAATGAAAAGCAAATTGTCACGAAGGTAAGGAACAGATCTTTGTCGTTTGCTGTGGCCCACTTGTAGCCTCTAGTCTATTCAATCATGTAACCTATTGGGTTGTGCTTAACAGGGATCCACTTGGAAATACTGCTCAGGAACATCTACAAAGGGACAAAAATAAAGCCTCAAACTCTCGTTATTTCAGGAGTCCTAGTGTATTTTTAGGGTATATTTATACTATGTGAGCACTTAAGAGTTCCAGTCATAGACTGGCATCCACATTTCTGGGCGTTGCAATGTCAGATGGGTATGGTCGTCCCGTTGTGTTTTCTTTCTTGTGTTGCAATCCTTATTTTTTATGAAGTGACTTATAAAAGCAACTGACATCCTGATAGAACTTCTTGTAACCATATTGTGTCGTGATGTTGGTTGGATATGGGAAAAAAATAGTTAGGAGGAAAAGGTATTTCTTTGTAAGTGAAGTTTTTACTCTGTACAGTCCCTCACAGTGTCTTCTCTTGAATGAGACAAACTCCAGAGGAGACGTTATCCCTATATGAATTTGGAATAGTTATGTTTGGGTTGGGTAAGAAAATACTACCTTTATAACCAGAAAGCCCATAACTAGTGGTACCCAAAACTGTGTCAAAGACTGTGGCACATATTTGTGTTCTCTGCCTTATTAAAATGAAGAAACCAGCCGTGTTTTCTTAGGCTTGGATTTATGCACTCTACAAGAATTCTCTTCTTTGACTTTACGTTTACATATCTCACATTTTCCAGGTGCGCTTTCCCTGATGATATTTTTATTAGTGTATTTGTGGTAAATTTGTCCTTGAGTGTCCACAAATTCAGTCCAATATACGTTCTGTTACTGCATTCAATGCAGATGAAAGCTTCAAGGCAAAACATAATTTCCAGGGTTGAAGATTATAAATGGAGCTGCTGTACCTGGGAGATGCAACTTCTCTTCCCAGGAAAGAAGTGTAGGTTTAATCCTGGATCCTTGTCTGTGCTGATTTTAAAAAGATGTGAGAGGGTCAGAAATAATGATTGGTCTGGGGTGGCACAAATACAGGTTTCATCCTGTTCATTTCTCATCAGAAGTATTTTTCCCTACGCTGCCCAAGTTCTTGATCTGGCCCTGGCACAATCTTGTTTGTTATACTCAGATCCTTGTAGTTTCTCTTGCACTCTTCAGAGTTGACATGTGATGCAGAATCACTTTAATGATTAGAAGGTGAGTAACAAGACAACTCCAGGGAATTTACACTCCAGGCTATGCTCTCCCTCCTTCACTTCAGTCCTTAACGATGTTGGTGTGTGCTGAAGCCACAAAGTTCGGGTGCCTCCACTCTCTGTGCACCTCTGACAAGAACAATATTTACCCACAGCAAAGGATGACAGTCAGAAAGCTGAATTTCCTAAGGCTGTGAGGACTGTAGCTCTGGTTCAGCTTTAACCACGCCCTACATTGGACGGCAGTCGGCAGCATGCCCAGAAAAAGGGATAAAAAGAGATAAGCAAACAGCGATGCCCCTACGTCTTGCAGTTACATTTCACAGGCATTAGTTGCTCAAGGATTTCCTAAGGCACGGGTGGATGTGTGTATGAGCCTTCAGTAGGCGTTTCTTACATTAATTTGTCATTTTCAGCCAAGTTGTCCTAGGTAGATGCCAGATTGCCTGGCAACAAGGTCTGTTATCTGTAGAGATATGGGAAGAACTACTCCCATTGTTTGCTTTTTTGACTTGCCACCTGATAATTTCATTTGATATACTTAGGTGGTATGTTTTCACAAAGATAAAGGCCTCTTTTCTTTTTCCCCATGAAAATCTTTGTTTCATGGACCTCTGCCGTTGTTTCTCCTAGCCTTTTTTCTGCCTTCTCTGAACCTCAGTCATACCTGTTGGGCTGTACTGAGGTTCATCACACTCTTTGGTCTAAGATAGGGTGGGTTTAATTTCTAACAGAAGACCCCCAGTGGCTATGTAGGGATGTATAGGGCTTCTTAAAGCAAGAACTGCTGGCATGGGCTGTTCTGGCTTTCGTTCGTCCAGAGATTTCATCAAGAGCTTTCCCAGAGTTCTGTCTGTAAATCCATTTCCATCCGTGGCATCTTAAATCCCCTCTATCAGTGTTTTTGGAGTGAAACCCACTCCTTGTGCTAGAACAATCCCTGCTCATGTAATCAGGTTGCCCTCTAATGGTTAGCTTTGATTTAGAATGCTCTCCGGCTTGCTGATGACCAGAGGAATTTTTACGTTGATTCCTGTGGAATAGGCCTAAATATTTTACTCTGCAAGTCTCTGTTTATGGGTGGTGGAGCTGTGCTTCACAGCGGGAAAGGTGGAAACCTCTTGCAGAGGTTGTGGTTGCAACCCTGTTCGTTTATAAAGCTGGTTCTGATTTCTTTTAATTAACTGTACATTTTAAGAGCTGAAATTCATGGATGTCAACATTCATTATTGAAAAGTTAGTGTTAACTGTTAAAAACTGAAAACAGCTAGAATGGGAACTTTTTCATGTGTGGCTAATGTTTTGTCCCGTTCCTGTGGATTTCCAGTGAATTCAGAGAGGTTCTCTAAAGTAAAAAGGCACAAAAAGCCCCACTAAAACCAACCAAAAAGATAAAAAAGGGGGGAAAAAATGGGGTTTTTTTTCGTAGACAAATATGAAAGACTCTCCCTCTAGATGCTGGAAAAATGTTTTTATTTTAAACCTAGGTAATACTGCCAGTGAGGAAGGCGGGACATTTCAGAGAAGTAGAATCTTGTTCATGTTGACTGCTTAGTCCAGCACTGTTCTGAGGGGAAACAGACTTCTGGGATCCAGCAGTATCCTGTGCACTCCACAAGTATGTTCTGACTGCTCTCTGGCAGTATGTTCAGACTGATTTTTCTCAGAAGATGTAAATGAGGATCAGAGGTTAAGGAAGAAGCCTGTGGTGGAACTGAAGATGTGTTTCTCC
The DNA here is from genome assembly GCA_013389965.1 of Todus mexicanus. Classification (NCBI taxonomy): domain Eukaryota; kingdom Metazoa; phylum Chordata; class Aves; order Coraciiformes; family Todidae; genus Todus; species Todus mexicanus. The sequence goes on along the minus strand of WEIS01019407.1, from coordinate 31,825 downwards.
CATTGAGAGGTAAACTTCAGATAATACAGCTGAATGTTTAGAAATAACCGGGGGAAAAGAATCCATCTACACAGAGAAAAATAGAGAAGAAAATCCCGAAAGAATAGTAGTAAATTCTTAATGACATTTTTGAGACTACAAAATGATGGTATCACACGTCTTCATGAAACTCACGTACTTGTCTGTAATAGACACAACCCCTGAAGACCTATGATGCTGAATTTTTTCGCAGGTAGTGTATGAGCATCCTTGAAGTTGATTCCAGTTTTGTCATGGAATGTAATGAGGCTCAGATTTTGCCTACCAGATCTTAACTCAAACATCTTAGCCCTTATCCACAATAAATGCAGTTTCTTTTCAGAGTTTGAAGACAAGCAAAATTCTTTGGAGCAAGAAGTGAAGAAAAAATATATAAGGACATTTTTCCTTTCCCTTACTCGTATATTATGTATGTTTTTCCTGTAAGTTTCCCTACACCCTCCATGAACACTCAATCATATGTGCATAAAATGTATCAGGAGGGGGAATGTAGCAATAACAACTGAGTATGCTGAAAACTAATTTGATTCCTAAATTGTTTTTTACTAGAGGTTAACCTCAAGGTAGAAACAGTGGAGCTGCTCCAGCAATCTGAGAGGCAACTTAAAGATGTTTTATTTAGCAATATGTGGGTATTTATTATTGATAGGAACAGGTTTCTGCCTGGTTATGTGTGGTACGAGATTTTTTTTTTTTTCAGAATTACAACTACGGATCTCTGCGTATTTATACATTACCTGAAATGTTTTATCCTGCTGGTTAAAATTTTCTTGCCAGATATGAAGCTGCTTGAAGACTGTTTCTGTAGCAGATGAGGCATCGAGCCTGTTCAAACAACATACCTCCTGTCCTTGGTAAGCCACACCACCTCAGCAGATCCTTGGAAAAGCCAAAGCAAGCCAAAGCTAGCTTCCTTCATCTTCGAAAGAGGAAAGACATCTGGTTTTCTATTACTCTTCGCATGTCTCATTTTATTAATGCCTAATACAGGAGTGGTCAAAAAATCAAAATTTGCTTGATTAATGCAGATGTTAAACGCAGAACAGTTCCAGTGTTGCACCTGAAGATTTCAGTCTGGGGTCACCCCTGGGTGGACGTACAGCCACTTTTTAACCACGTGCAATGGAATTGCGCTGCAGTTTACGGCACAGGCTGAAGCGAGCACCACGTTTGCTATACTTGCAGGGAGAAATCTTGATAGTACAAACCAACCTGGAGGCTGAAATGTATGAGTGCCAGCTAACGTCACCATAGAAGGTGACAGGAGCATGGTCTTGTTCTGCAGTCCATTCACAATCTATGCGTGAAGACCTCACCTGCAGGGGGTTTGCACTCTCACATCTTGGAGCACAGACTGGCATCGAACCTTACAGATGTTTCCTGTGGGAAGGGCTGGCTTTGGGATGTTGACCAACAAGGCTGAGGCTGTTAAACAGTGAAGCAGTGGCAGAAGCTGTCTTTAGGAGCCACGCTGTTGCACCAAGGGTGTGTTTGCATCCTGTTGTGAAACTTTTCACAGCAATGCACTTTGAATACCCCATGTGGCTGGAGGCAGGCACAAAGGCCACAGCATTTAACGGAAATATTAATGCTCTGGAGCACCAATAGCCTTGCAAGTGTCTGGCCTTGTCTAGAGAAATAATACCATTGCCTCTAAGCCATTGAGCTCGACAGAAAACATGAGTGTGAATATTGTTGGGAGGTTAAAGGAAGCAGAAGGAAGGTGTGAAGATGGCAGCACGGTGCCTTTTTTATATAGTGGCCAGCACGGATTTCTAATCTGCTGTAAATCTCACATTCAGATCGAATTTTCACAGCGCAGGGACACCCCAAAGTGGTGCTGGAAATGAGTGTATTATGAAAGACAGAAAAAAAGAAAAAAAAAAAAAAAAAAAAAAAAAAAAAAACAAAAAAAAAAAGCAGCTTTGGCATCATCCTAGGGAAGCGCTCCCTTGGCCTCTGAAGCTGAATCGCAAGCCTTACATNGTCCTGTAAGCTTAGAACACTCTGGTCCACCTGAAGGATCAAAAGTGTCCTCAAGTCCTTAAATAGATGACTCGGAAATACTTGAAATGTGTTTCATTTTATGGTAAGTTTAATGTTTCTAACCTTGGTGCAATTTACAATTACAATAAATATCACCAAAAATTAATGTGGCCACTTCAAATACAAAGGAACGACAAAGTGTAATCTGAGAAAATTTTATCAACATGCAATTTCCTTAACAAAAACATCAATATATCATTTCAGCGTGCTGAGAAATATTTATCTTTTGGGACAGCAAAATCATTTGCAGAACGTTTTAACTGCTAAATAAATATTTTACTGGCAACTTCTGAGGCATCATAAATGCAGTCAATATAAACAAAGCAATGTGGAAACCAGCTCCAGGCTCAGTTCAAACGATGGTTGGCTAGTTCGTGGCAACACAGGACTCTGGGATGCATTTGGCTGAGCCTCAGCGTTTGGAAAGATCCGATTTCTTCCTGCTATTATAAGCAAGTTTGCTTAGTTTATTTGGAAGTTCTGGCAGCAGGAGCCACAGCGAGCTCTTAATATCAGTGAAGCAACTAGTTAGCATCTAACTGAAACCTGTCTTCTAATAGTTAAATTTTTTATATTTTTTTTTAATTGAATCCAGAGCTTATGAAAAATATGGGATTTGCAGCCTCAGAGGCAGAAGTTGTCTGCTTGGCTACGGAACAAGAACATCAAGGCCACAGTGGCTTGAACTTCCTCATGGGCTCTGGCCAACGTGCTTCACCTCTGACCACATCATTCTGTTGTCCATGTTATCCACTCTCCCTTCTCTGACTGCTCAGCTGAAACGGCACTTTTAAGGGTGGTTTCAGAGAGCTGTGTCTGTCTTCTGGAAATAGAGCAGAGACTTGTTCCTCAGTGCAGCCGAAGAATTAGTTATTTCATACTGGGGCGGTCACTGCTGTCCTTACTCCCAAGGATAACCTCAAACCTGAGGCTTAGCTTTCTTTTTTGTGTTGTTATTGCTTCACACTTGCCATCTCTAAAATGGTATTTTAAACCTAAGCTGGATCCTCTCCAGTACATCTGCTCATTTTGATTTGCGTGCCCTTATTTGTGTCTAATACGGAATAGTATCATACTTTATTGAATATTTGAAGGATCATAAACATGTAGATTTTTATATATATTGAATATAAATGCAATTTCTTAAGGGATTTCTGCTGACAGTCATTAGCTTTGGTGCTTTATTGGTTTCTTGTCTGTTTTGATGGAGTTTTACACCTTCTCATTCAAATATCTCTGTTAAGCAAGTGCATTTTCAGGTGGTAAGAATTGGACGTCCTTCTGAGCTTAGGAAGAAGTTACTTGCTAAGACTGTTGTCTTTATTAATTTAGCTTCTCAGATTTCTGTTCATAAAAGATTTGCAGCTCGCAGAGGTTAATTTAAAAATGGTTTTGTTTTTAAATAACTTCATAAGGTGTTCTAGAAAATGTAAATGAATAAATATTCATTAGGCAGATTGATGTATCCTCAAGCCATCTAGACACAAGAATTTTATTGCTGTAACTTGACTTCTGACAATGCTTAAAGAGTTTTGGTATCTTAAAGTTTCTTAGCCTTTACGTCTGGGGCCATATTTTAGTATATGAAGCAGGAATAGTAGCAAAAAGAACAGGATTTCCAGGGATGAGGCAGTCATTTCACAGTGAAGTTTGACCTTTGTCGCATGTCAACAAGATTCTTTAAAATTTAAAACATATTTGTAGAAAATCAGAGAGGAGATGGTGTAAGAATTTGGTAAAGAGGTGCTTCCAGACCACCAGTGTTGCTCTTGCCTTGATTATGAACAGCAGGTGGGAAATTCTTGCAATATGAATGTTCTCTGCATAACTGTCCTAATTTACATATCTAATGGAAGTCCATGTGAGTCTAGCTGGAAGCTTGTTAGCAAAGCTGCTCTATCTTCTGCGGCTGTGAACTGAACACTACCTTAAGGCACATTGGTTGAGAGGGGTCAAGAAAGTTGTGCTGCTGCTGCCACCTGCATTTCATGACTAAGACTTCAACCTCGCCTACATCTTCATCTCTTCTACAGTCTGTTGTGGTGTTTGGTGCATGGATATATCCTCCTTCCAAGGACATGGAACTTCCCTAGATTATCCATCTCTCTGCTCTGTGTTACATTTCAGAGCTCACTGTTTAAACTTGCTTTATCAATAAAGATGTAGCCTGTCCTACTAGGAGAGAAATAAACTTCTCTCACCCTTCAAGAGTGCAGACCTCGGCTCCCAGAAGATGAGGATTTTGTGCTGGCTGGCTGACAAATGGAAAGGGAACACCTGCGTGGGAGAGATGTGCTGCAGCTATGTGTGTGCCACTTCTGAGCTGTCTGCATCCCACCTGATAATCGCTTTATTTGGGATGAGTTTGGGAGTACAACATCTCAGAGTGAGCTAACAACCATCAGGTAGACAGGTGAAGACCAGGGGACAGATTGTAATTATCCCAAAAAGAAGTCACTGGCTTTAACCACCATCAGGTAGACAGGTGAAGACCAGGGGACAGATTGTAATTATCCCAAAAAGAAGTCACTGGCTTTAACCACTCTGAAGATATTTCTCTGTAAACAGAGAAGCTTCCTCCTTCCCATTCTCAGTGACCGGGATCTCACAGAGTCAGAGAGAACTGGTTGGTGATATCTAGGACCAGCTCGCTAGTGGCCGTGGTGAGGACCATCCAGCTGAAAGCTAGGATGTGGAAATCAGCTGGATGGCATCTTGAGTGCTCAGCAGGCTAGAACACAGAAGCTGTGCCTGTTTTGGCTCCGTGACTCCATTGCATGTATGTGGACACGCATGTTACAATAATGGGTAACACATTTCTCTGCCATCTGAGCAAATACTTTGTTTTGAGAGCTATGAGTGAGTTGGGGGAACTTTACCTCGTGTATGGGACATAAACTAATTCATGAGGTGTTAAATGCCTACCACAGACTTGTGATTTAGAATTTTTGGGGGGTCTGTTTTAGTAGTTGCAAAGGAGAAAAAACCTCCCTCTTTTAGCAGCACACTTACTTCAGGGAGAGCAGTTTCCCCCCAGTGTTTGAAGCATGACTAAAAACACCAGAACAATGCTGTATCATACAGGGAAAGACAAACATACATTTATTTCCCTTACAATGCATCTTTCAGATGTGACTGGGAAATACATTCTTGTGTTCGTAATTGGGTACAAAAACAGAGGGAAGAGTTTATTCAGTCCAAAAATCCATTTAAATGGTGTATGTTGCTAGGGTTTCTTGGTAGTAACTGCAATTTAATCCTTGCTTGAAAGGATTTTTTTGATTAATTGAACACACAGGAAGAAACCGACAGTACTGTTCCTCGCAGAAGAGACAGCTATTTTTAGGCATTTGCTTAAATTTTAGGTTGCTTTGTTCCTGTTAAATCTCAGTCTTTACTTTGGCAAAAATCCCATTTTCAAAGCATGCTCTGAAGTTTTAGGACTTCAGCAGGGTGAGGATTTTACACGTGCTTAAGGGCTTGGTTGAATAAGTTTTAAGGACCTTTTTTACAGAATTGGGGCCATCAGTGGCTGGTAGAAGATAATGGAGGGGTTTTTTCTGTACAGGATTTAGGATGACATTTAGAGCCAGCTCTGCTTTATTAAAGAACAGCTGGGTAGTATGTGGGACTTAGGCTTAGTGAAAACCACCATAGAGGAGATCCTGGTAATTATACCTACCTGAATGGTTTTCTTACTGTTTCAGATCATTCGAGAGTTAACGTTTATTGTAACTACTGGGAAAACCACATTTACTTTCTTTGTGAAATGGTATTTGCATGTCTTAACAGCTTCAGTTTCAACAGCTCTTTTCATTTCATGCTATCTTTATTCAGTAGGACTACAAAATAGGTGCAGCAAATGAGATCTACAAGTGCACACAGGTTAGCTGACGTAGTGCTATTACCACCTGGACATCTGACTGCAGCTTATGGGAATTAGACTGACAGAACTCCACATATTTTTCCCTTGAAACAAATTATTTGCAAAGTTGGAGAGAACAGTAAATCATAGAATCGTAGAATGGTTTGGGTTGGAAGAGACCTTAAAGATTATTCAGTTCCAACCCCCCTGCCATGAGCAGGGACACCCATCACTGGACCAGGTTGCTGAAGGCCACATCCAACCTGGCCTTGAACAGTTCCAGCGATGGAGCATCCACAGCTTCCCTGGGCAACCTGTGCCAGTGTCTCCCCACCCTCACTGTAAAGAATTTCTTCCTAATATCTAGCCTAAATCTACCCTCCATATGAATAATTTGCATCATTTAAAAAGGATGGATCTGACTGCTACCTAAATCCAGGGAATTTAAATAGGATTTAGGGGGCATAAATATGTTGATCTTCTGACACTGCTAGGCACATCTTTTTTGCCTTTGTCCTTCAAGTCTTCTATAATGCATAGGTTGATACCTGTTTACTGCAGCTCCCTGCAAATAAAGTGGTGTTCACGTCATTTTTTGCTGAGCAGGATTCTTAGTTTTTATGAAGCAGGAAAAGAGCAGTGTCAGCATTAGTTAGCAAAGCATGCTTACATCTGACCATAACTTAGCTGAGTTTCAGCTAGATTTAAGGTCAATCAGTAGTGCAGACTGAAGTGTAATGTGGAATTGTGGGAGGTAGTTATCAACAAGGTCTTGTCTAGCTACCACAGTGGACTAAATTGACGAGTAAACCCCAAATGATGCAGACCACTGCTTCTGTGGGGAGGTTGCTTCTAGTAGTCAAGGAGCCTCGCTGCCTTCCATAGAGATGGGTTAGTAAGCTGGTTACAGATGATTGTGTAAATGGTGCTTCTGGGTGTTTCAGAGACTTACTTGACTCAACTCTGAACTGTTACCATTACAAGGTCAAATTTCCTGAAATCAGGGGAAGAGTGGAGCTGAAGATAAAAGCCATGGAACTGCATGCATTGAGCATAGCATGTACAGCTATGTCAGGGACCTGGGTATAGCAAGGCCTCTGCTGTTTGCTAATTGGAGCAAAAACAATGTAGAATTTGAATACATCCTTTCTTTCGAGCTGCTTGCTTAGGCAGAAGAAATGGGCTTTTATCTTCTTAACAAAATTCTACGTTGTTGTTAATATTTTAAGGACAACCACTCAGAAAGCTAAGAATTAAGGAAGTGCAAGTATGGGACACTTGTCTTTGAGGTTGTTATTTAGTCTGCAAGCAGGACTGGTTTTGGGACATGGCAATAAGCACTTCAGCAAAAGTTCAAGTTTATTACAAATTTCCTGCTTGCTGTAATCAAAATTGCTGGTTCATGATTTTTCAACCTGTTTTCTGAGAAAACAAGACCTAGAGGAAACCAGAATTCTTTTATTTGTGGACCAACTTGACTTTTTTTTTCAGTGTGCTATATGGTAGAATTAAGAAGGAAGAGAATTTGTTTTCCCTCCTGTTTCCTCAAACTCCAAATACATCTCTTCCTTTCTAGTCAGATATCCCATTCAAGAAAACATTTTCATGTGTCAGGGATAGAATTTCTGAATGGCCTGACTAGGGAATGGCATTACATAAGGTAACCAATTATTATTTCCCATTCATTGTACAACCGTCAATCCCAGGTCAGAATCAAGTGTCAAGCCTCCAGGTATCATAAAACTGCCTTGAAAATCACAAAACTTAATGAAACAGCAGTTGTTTTCCTTGTGATTTTTAAGTCATTTGGTATGTATTTTTTAAAGCTTCTCTGTACTCTTATTACCACCAAGGGTTAGAAATGTAAAGCCTCAACTTTATACATAACTAAGAAAAAACCCCACAACCTAATTAGCATGAGATTCGAGGTAAAAGATCACAGAAAACATTTTGATAATCCTTGGAAATAACAGATGTTCCTTGTTCATCTGTGGTCATATTATAAACTATAATACGAAAAAGTGCAATTAATCAAATTCACAAACCTTTATGTAGTTGTATAGGATGATACAAAAAAAGTAGCCTGGATCCACCTTTAAAATATGCCCACCTTCACTCCAGTGCTATATTTAGCTTTTGACTTTCAACTCACTGTCAGCTTCAGGTAAAGGCTGCAGCTTTGTCTGTGCCAAATGGGATCATGGGAGAATTCTTCTATGTCCAAGTTCATGAATCCTACCTTTCTAAAATATGCTTAATAAAGATAGTACTACGTAACTTGTGGAATGTTATGAGGTGTTCTCTGATTCACAGGTGTAAAATGCTCAGGGATTTGTAGATGAGTAGTGCATTAAAGGTTTGCGGTGCATTTCAAAGTGGTGCTTGGTATTGGCGTTGCAGGTGGTGTCAAAAGCAAAGCTTCCCTGGGTACTTCCAACATTCTTATCATAAATTGACCGGTAAGTTACTCTTAAGTAGTAGTTCTCAACTCCAGAAGTTTGCAGAGTAGTGGTAGGATTAGTTCATGGTACATTTTGCTGGGCAAATAATCCATTTTTATTGAAGACATGATGTTACCTGCACCTGTATGGTGCTACTAAAGAGTACTGGAGTAGGAGGGAATTGGCTTATGGGTCAGTTTATGAAATTATTATTTTTAAAAGTCTTTTCTATCTTGACAGATTGGTTAATGCGTAGTGTTTTCTGGCTGATATATTCCAACCCTTACTCTTCAGACACTGTATTTATCGGCCCTTTATTAAATATACAAAACAAGACCGCACTCGCTGAAGTCTGTCACAGCCCATTTTGTTGTCACAGTGCATTTTGCTATATGCTGAGGAATGAGAGTCCAAGCCGCAAAGTCAGCTCGTTTTAGCCTCAATGACTTTTTAAAAAGCTTGCAGCTTAAAATAATACATTATTAAGGTATTCAGACTTGTCAAAACTGATAATTAATATCACATTTATGTTCCCCACCCATACACAGGGTCTTTCATTCACTTCAGTTGTTTGTATTCCAGCCAAAGTGGCTGCGAGTTGTAACCTTGTTCCGTGGCAGGAGCGTGGGGCTGCTACCTCCTGGCCCCCCAGCGCTGCGGGCGCTACCTGACATCAGCTTTCAGGTGCCACCCTGTAAGGTAGCTGAACCTGTATGTGATCTGGTGCTTTATTAATAGTAACATTAAGAATGCAAATTTTAAAAGGGAGACATGAAAAAAAAAAAAAAGATGTCCATGCGTTTATTTTTAAGATCCTGGAGGAATTTCTTCTTGGGATAAGGGAGTAACTTAACAGGTAATTATAAATGTTATTCAGACTTGTTTTAAGAATAAATAGGACTAATCTAATCAAATAACAGGTGAAGTATGAAAGTTTGTCATCTGTGGAAAACAGAGACTACAGAGAACATGTTCTACTTACAGAACAGCTGCGTTTCTGCAGCCAGTGCTCAGTGAGCAGAGCATGAAATGTACAGTTCATCCTCCAATAATAATTCTTTTTTTATTCTTCACAGCATAAGGATGACAGAATTAAACACAAAAATATCAGTGAAGATGACCAAAGGCAGCAGCAGAATGTGACACACATATACCCCAAAATCAAAGCAAAAGACCCAACAAAAATCATAGGGAATTCAGTTTTTGTATCTGTATGGTATGTAACACCAAACTAGTGGGGTTAACAGGGGACAAAATATTCACAATTGTTTTTGTGTAGCATTATGCAATATACAATGGTACTCTCTGCTCCGTTCTTATGCTTAGGAGGAGGCATATATTTTGCTGTGGGACTTGCCTTTCTTAACATTTGGAAAGTATCTGAAATAGAAATCTTGTTTTCCTCAAAGGAGTCTGTGTTACTTTAGAAGTTAATTTGGTTAATGGGTATGTCAGCGTGTCCCATTGAAGGAAAAACGGCGTACCAGACAAATTGTGCAACTATGAATGTAGCTAAATTGAGCTAAGCAGGGAGAAACCTGGGTGCCTCAAAATCATTTCTACGAAAGGCCAGTAACATTTCTATGAAAGGCCAGAACTACTTAGTGGAGCTCGAGTGCTTTGGCAGCCAGTCAAGACCTGACTGTTTCCAACATTTACAACATACAGATTTATTCTAGGCCCATCTCTACTTCAGCTTGATGTGTGGACTTATCTGTGGTGTTAGGCACAGGGATGAGTGAACAAACACATAAAAGAGATCTGTTTGGAGGACTTTCTGGTGTGCTTGCAAGACCATCCAGTGAACTATTCAGATGAACTGTTTGTTCATCTTTTGGATGTGAGCTTTGCTGCAGTACTAAATATTGTGATCTCACCTTTTAATTGTGTGCTACAAGCCCCCTTGGGGTATACTGTGGTGTTTAACTTCTTACTTCTGTGCTGTATGCTAATCGGTGATAAGCTGCTCTGTTTCTTCTGTGCTTCCAGAGGTGGGGTGGGTTGGATTTCAGTAGAGGGGTATCGTGCACCCAGAAAGAAATGGAGAAGCAGAGATATGAAACCAAACTACCACAGAACGTTTTGCGTTTGCAGCCTAAAATCTTTGATAGACATTCTTGCTCTCAGTTGGTGTTTGCATTTGCCCTGAGTGGCCAGTGTTCATGTACAATTTCCATAAATACTGTATTTCTGTCACCATATAGAATAACACCATCATCTGAACAAGGAGACACTTATGAATCCTAGAAGTGTCCACTCTATGAAGTCACTCTGGTGTGAGCTCCCCATCCCACTTCTGTTGCAGTTACAGGTGACTAGCATGATGTGTGCATAGTTCATGAACCAGTCTCATGGAAAAGCTTTTGCAGAGAGGGTAACTCCCAGGGTCAGTCTAGTTTGTGGTGAGCTGCCTTGTGCTGAGATTGCTGTTGAGCTGTACCCTAGAAGGGAAAATTTCTGGCCCAGTCATACAGTCACCTGGAGAAGTTTCGGATCAATTTCTGATTTTTGGAAGCATTCCTCAACCAATCCAATGCCCCAAAGTCTTGGAAGCCTGCCCAAGTCTGTTAAGATTGTAATACTGTGAGAAGAACTCATTTCACCAAGGTAACATTTCTGAAGGTCCTCAGTATAGCTGATTGATGTGAAGATGGACCTGACACTGGATGGGAGTCCAGTGAAACACTCAAAAGGTTTGTCTGCTGGGGCTTCAGGTTCAGGAGAACATTACTTCATTTTTGGATTCACATTGTTGTGGGAGAAAGATCTGACAGTTCCTGGTTTCTCATCTTTTTTTGTCCCTAAATTCGATAAAGACTGGCAGGTCTGACTACAGTTCCCTGTTTTGAGTCTCCTCAAAGGCAGAACTCCACAGGTGCCAGCCTAAGGGAAGCTCTCTGAAACATTTCTACACGCTTCTGCATGTATCATTGGCTGGGCTGCTGAAAACTGAGTCAACAGGATGTATATAAAATAAGTAAATAAGAAAGCAAATACATCCAGCAGTGGCGTTCTCTTCCAGCATCTTGCTTTCATACATTAGCAGTCTTCATTGGGGCTTTTAGCAGCCATTTCCATCTTTGTTGCTAACTGTGTGCTACTCATCCTCAGGCCTGATGCTTCTCCCAGTTTGTGCCTTTAAAAGTTCTTCAGATAAAAAAAATACAGCTTGTCACAGAAGTCCACTGGTAATTTTTACCATAGGATGATGTCCTGGTTTGGGTTAGAACAGAATAATTCTGTTCTATGACTTTTATTTTTTCAGCTAAGTCTGTCTGAAGTTAGCAGCATGTTTTTGCAGAGTCTGCTTCTAGCAGTGATAACGCTCCGTGTTTGTAGCTAGTACCAAGGATTGGTTTGCAAACCAAGGTCATTGATAGACTTCGTGTACCACACGGGGGGTGTANCCCTGATCCCAAACTGTGGCAGATGACTACAAATAACATATATTTACTGTATATACACACACTGTATTTTATACATATCTGCACTATACATTATGTTGTTTATTACAATCATGCCAGTAGCAAAAAAACAAACTGATAAATTTGATGTTAAAAATATGCAATATCTGGAAGAAAAAAACGTGGAATGGGAAAGGCATTTCCTAATTCAGTGTAAATTCTACTTTTTTGGTTGCTCTAGAGCCTGCGAGATCAGCGTTGGATGTCAAGATAGCTGTGTGTATTCCAGGTGAACCCTTGTTTAGCTGGTGATAAAATAGAAACCCAGAAGGCTGTATTTTGAAATAGACCTTCATTCCCCAATTTAATCTGTCCTGCATTTACCACTTAAAAGAGGTGTTTAAGAAAAGATGTATAATTTCTGTCAGCTTTATGAATTTATTCAGATGCTTTTTAGAAGCTTTTCGGGGTTTGTGGGGTTTTTTTTCTTTGATATGGAAGTTACAGCTGGTTAGAAGGAAGCACACTGCATGAGTCAGGCTATCTCTCCTGCTTGACAGCATTCCAGAGAGCCACAATGATGAGATAATAATAATAAAAAAGTATAAAGTTTTTTAAAAATTATTTTTAGATGATAAAATGCAGTGCAGTTGTGGTTATTTAATATAGTGGCAAATAAGATTATTTCTGAAAATGAGCACTCATTCTACAGAGGTGTTAATAGTTGTATTTAAATTATACCACATGCTCTGAGCATTGATCTGCAAGGATTAAATTCTTTTGTTTCAAATGCATAAAGTGAAACGAGGCGGCGCTCTTGTGTCATTCCTACCCTCAGTTTTGACCTTTATGGTGATTTGGAATAGAGTCTTTTTAAATCAGCTGGAGTTTGAGAGGTTCTGTGGTCCCTCAAAGCAGTGACGGTGTCGTAGTTAAGCTCATGCAAGTCCATTTGCAGAATCAGAAGAGGAGATGATGCTTTATATTAGTTGCAACTTTCAGGTATCACTTCATATGTTGTTCCTCTATCTATCTATCTATCTATCTATCTATCTATCTATCTATCTACCTATCTATAATGGTCAAATTACTCCCCTAACTCTACAGTTCTCTAGCAAAAAGGCTTGTTTGATATTTTTATAGGTATACACGAGCTGGTTTTAGGAGAGTTAATAAAGGTGGAGTTGGAAAAATCCTAAAGGAAGATCAAATTTAAATGTAAACATCTTTGCTGCTTTTTTAAAGAGAATTGAGGGAAAAGGGATATAGAAAATTACAGGCTTTGGTAAAATTGAATCTGAGAGCAAGACTTTTTTTCCAAAGCCTTGCGTAATGTGCCAGAGTATCTTAAAAAGACATACCCCAAAACAGTAGAAAATAATCAAGTCTTTATTAAGGAAAAAGCTTCATCTTTATCAAATAATAGAAGTGTGGTAGGAAAATAAATCGGCGTTCATGGGATTGCTACACTGCACTTCAGTGGAAATGATAAATAGTAGTAAGGAAGATGTGATTTCTGATGCTCTATCAAAACACGTTCCCAAACACTGAGCCGTTTCATAAAAAGGAGAAAATCTAAACTGCAACTAATCCTGACACACTATAAAGTGATGCAGCAAAACTGTTGCTACCTTAACTTCTAATCCTCACTTTGTGTCAGTGCTGGAAACACGATACATTGGGCTGAAAGCTCTGAAAAAAGCAGTGAGGTAGGTCTGCACACGAAGCAACAACTTTATTTTTATATATAACTCAAAATGGGAGATGGATTTTAAAGGTAACAAAATACACCTCTGCCTTTCCTGAGTGTAGCTTTGGGCTGTAAACTTCCAGCACTCTTCCAGAAACAGATGTGCTACAAAAGCATTCTTTAATTCAAGCAGCTGGCCCTCAGATGAGCATTTTGCAGCTACTGTGCTGAACGTTTTGGTGATGAGCAGCAGCAGCCCATGAAGGTCTGCTTCTTCTTAGGATTGCTTCAACCCAGTATTTTTCAGGCAGTCAAGACTGCAAAGCATCACTGCCGTTAATGCAAAACCAGTTCCTAGAGCCTTGGTAACCCACTGCCTGGTAGGGGTTGGGAACCACGTGGGCTGTTTGGAGATACGCGCGAACAAGCTGCTGGATGAACAAGGTATGGGAAGAAAAACAATTAAGGAGCAAGGGTCAAGGACAAAGGGCAACCGGTGCAAGCTGGAGCATAGGACGTTCCATGTAAACATAAGGAAAACTTTTTGATGGTGAGGGTGACAGAACACTGGCCCAGGCTGCCCAATGAGGTTGTGGAATCTCCTTCTCTGGAGATGTTAAAAACTCACCTAGATGCGTTCCTGTGTGACCTTATCTAGGTGATAATGCTCTGAAAGGGGGAGTGGGCTAGATGATATTTTGAGGTCCCTTCCAACCCCTAACATTCTGTGATTCTATGATTCTGCATCATGTGAGCTTTCTCCCACTCAGGGCTTGTCATTATACGCTGCCAGGAGCTGAAGCTGGGATTTGTGCCATAAAAATCTAGCCTGTAGTGGTGACTGGAACTGGATTTGCTGGTAACTGTAGTTGACCCGTAGCGCAAATTACCATGCAGGGCTTGTAATGAGTTAATTGGTAGATTGTGGTTTTCAGCTGATCAACAAACTTGCTCTGATTTTGGATCTGTCACTTAAGAAGACCTGTTATGCCCTTAAGCAGACTCAAGGTATTAGAGATTGGCCTCAAAATAGTGCAATCATCGTTGCTGTTTCTTATGGATGCGTATAGCTCAGAGAAAAGGGGAGTGACGTCCTCTGCTGTTAGTGCTCTGGTTCACATCAGTCAAGAACAAAAACACAACAAAATTTCTCACATGGCTATTGAGTAGCAGAAAACATGAGGAAATTTGGTGTAGAATTGTTGATTTGTAGCACTATCCTGGGTTGGGGTTAATTAGCACCAGCAGCTGCTGGCCCAGTCAGCTGGGAGAGGCCACAGCCAGATAAACAGCTGAGCCATATTATGGGATAGTCCATACCAAGCTGAGTCCTACCCCTATATAACTTGGCCAGAGTGGGGTCCCTTGTTTTCAGCTGGTTTCTGTATGTAGCTGCAGTGCAGCTAGAGCAGGGAAAGTGGCTTCTCAGAAACAGGTAGAGCTTTTCCTGGTTTCTACAGCTCAGTTTATATATAATTTTGTTAGTTCTATTCTTATTCTGTTGTTTTCTTCTCTCTTTGTATTGTTTTATTAAGCTGTCCCTATCTCAACTGCTGGGGCCTCACCTTTTTTTCTTCCTCCTGATTCTCCTTCCTATCCCCCAGGAAGGGGTTGGGGGGAGTGGTGGGTGAGTGGTTGCAGGTGTTTAGCCGCCAGCAGAGGTTAAACCACAACAACCACCCAGAACAATGGAACTGAAATCTTGAATTCAGTGGAAGAACCAAAGCCCCAACTCCAGTAGGAGTGGGGTTTCAGTATTTTTAGGTGCTTACTGATTTAGGCTTCGGTGATTACTTACTAGGAGAATAAATCTGTGATCTGTATGTGCAAGAAGCAGTTCTCCGAAGCTGTTGTTCAGTTTTATGAAAGATCTGACTTTCTGTTTCCTTGTACGTGACACAAGACATTGATTCAGCCTAAGCTTTCTTTGGGTCAAGTTCTGTTTTGGCCTTTTTTGATGGGTCAATTTCATATCAGCAGTGTTTATGCTAGGTGAGATATGACCCTATGGAGCTTTAAGTTTTAGTGAGATCGTGTCATCTGCCCTCCCAGGACTTACTCAAAACCAAAGTTGGAGTAAATCTCTTGTACCCCAAAAAATTCAGTGGAAATATGATGATGCCTTTGTTAAAGGAGGAGGCTGATTACCACACATGTCATTAATACCCCCCAGAGATGTCATGTTCTTTTAGCAGTTAAGACTGGCCCACCGGTTGTTTCTAAAACAATGTGGCACCAGGTCATTGGCTTAGACTTTGGAGGTTGGACTTTGGCCAGCAAGAGTCAAGTAAAACCATTACTCTGGCACCTCTGTTGGCTCTTATACAAATGAGAAGTTACTGGTAATAGCTGAGCCCAAAATTTGTTTTTGTATGGTATTTAATCAATTCAAATTAATTAAATTACGCTTTTTAAACTTGAGTGGTAATTCTCTTTTACTTACTCTGGCATTTATTTACATTTTCCAGTTAAGAAACAAGTTCCTAATGGAATATGATACAAGTATAAAGCAGTAACTTGGTGTCTCAACAGAGACAAATATTTTCCTAATAAAATCAGAAAGTTAACTTTAGGAAGCTGATTTGGATCATGAATGTGTCAATGGGTGCAAAGATCATATAAACTGAGACGTGGGAAGCTCTGTAGCATGTTGTTAACCATTAAACAAAAAGGATTGTTAAAAGGGGAACAGGCTTTTAAAATGGGGGCAAATGGGGGACCAAAGAGTGGTGTTTTCACCTAAATAATTTTACTGGTTAATACGTACTCTTCCCAAGTCATACAGATTTAAGATGGAGCACCCATTCCATGTTTTAGCTATATCAGTTGAAAGGCAGAATGGATGTTTGATGAGGTAAATGATGATCTGACTTGGATCCTATTGTTCAGTACCTGTGGGAAGCTGTTTGGCGAGCTGGACTTACGTGTGTGTGACTTTGTTCCTGCCACGTTTAAAAGTCTCGTATGAACAAGGGTAATGGGCTTTAATTTTTGTGTGGGGAGTTTTTATGAAACGATGTACACAGACAAATATAAATTTGAGTTCCTTTGGTACGGTACAACTGCTGCGTTTTTATGAAAACAACTGTACTTCTATTCAGTATATTCTGTAGAACTCAACAATTGGAAGTATTTACTGTAGATTAAAACATTCTTACATACGATGTGGTTTTATAAGCAACTGAGCTATACTCAGATGAGATTCTTGGGAGACCAGGATGCTCTGGACTGGTGCCTCAATGCTATTTTTCTCTGTTGATTTTTTGTTGTTGTTGTTGTTCCCCTCCCTCCTCCCCCCCACCTCACTGTATGAAATTCCCAATAAGTTTACCTGAGGATCAAGGGATTTACACTATGGGTACATTTAAACATACTTTCCAATGTCTAACTTGCAATGAGAATTTTGCTTTCAAGCACAGCTCCTAGAAGCTTCCTGCGAATCTGCATCTGTGGGACCATGACAGATGTGTCCTCTTTACTGCCACCTCCCCTTAGGTAACCTGTTAAATATAATTTCATAATAAATTACTTATTCTGAAGGCAATTACTAGTCAGAATACAAGGAAAAAAGGGAAAATGCCTATTTTAAAATCATAAATGTCAGTTCCTTTGTGTTGACTCTGTGAATAATCATATCCTTAGCTGATATATATTAGTCAGAACTGATAATTTAGGATATAGCTATCATCTCCTAATTGTAAATTAAGTCACTAATGAATCCATGCTTTACTAAACGTTGCCAAACTATCACTGTTTCCCATCCAGTTCACTGCTGTGGTATCAAAACTGGGTGAAGAAAGTCCAGGCAGACGACTGCTCCTTACGTTCTCTGGAGTTACACCAGACTAGGTGACTGCAGAGGTTTGTGCGTAGCTCGTCTTTGCCCTGTGTACCCACATGCCCATGCAAAATGTGCATGTTTTACAAGGCCTACAAAAATCCTTAAACACTGGAAAGGAAAAAGTTAACTGTGCCTTAAGAAAGATTGGACGGAGGAAGCCAAGAAAACCATTCCCTGTCCAGAAAACTGTCCTGTAGTTTGTGCTAAGGAAACACATTTGCTTTTACTCACACCTTATAATGCATGCTGGTATTAAGGTGACTGCATTGTAAATCCTCTCCAGATCATTTGGTCAAGGATCTTGCTGACTCTAGTGAACACTGGTTTGGACCCAGAGTGGTACAAAATACTTATAAAGAGGTTTTTGGCTAACTTCCCTTAATTCAGCAACTATAGAACACAAGCATTTGGGGTCCAACCTAAGAAGCGTGCCTTTTAAATACAGATTGTGTTTCCTAAATGTTGGAATACTCTTACCGGAAAATGCAGCTTTAATTTGGCCTGCCTTAGGATTTGAAGTTTAGACAGTACAAGCTTTGAAAATTTGTAGATGTGTGTCAGAAAATACAAGAATAGTGGTTGTGGTGGTGGCTGAGCATAAAGCAGAATGATGGGCACTTCAGCCGGTGTAAATTTATGGCTGGAATGATTTACATTGAGAATAAACAGTTTAATGGATAGCTGGAAGGATTAAAGGATGCTCAATCCATCAGATTAAACATGTCATTCTTGCTAGTGAATGGTGCCATTATCTGACTTGGAAGCTCACATTCCTTCCGAGGAGGCATTTTTACCAGTTTACATCTATTGACAAAGGCTTCCCTAATTCCGCCAGTGATACCTTGGCCCTGCTGAAGTCAGGGACAAGAACTTACATTGACTTCAATGAGTCAGAGATTTCACCCTTTATCTTTCTGGTGTATTAAATGTTGAGAAATCCCTAACGAGCACAGCTGTCTGCAGCTCATTCCCCTTTGAATCGGAGCGATGAGCTTTGAAACACGACTCTGGAGTTTGATGGCAAATAGTTAGCAGGCTGTTCTGTTTTGGAGGTTTACATTATCATTTTTAAGTGTTACTAAAAGAAATAGTAAGATAACTCGTGCTGTCACGCAGTCCATTTTACCATAAATCAGTCATGTTATACACTTTTCCTGTTAGACATAGAAGCACAGATAAGGAAAAGCATTGCTGGTTTGGAAGAAGGACATGAAGAACAGATAGTCCATG
This sequence comes from Todus mexicanus, assembly GCA_013389965.1. Taxonomy (NCBI): domain Eukaryota; kingdom Metazoa; phylum Chordata; class Aves; order Coraciiformes; family Todidae; genus Todus; species Todus mexicanus. The sequence continues at coordinate 13,269 of WEIS01019407.1, read as the reverse complement.
GGTTCTGTCTGGTAAGATGTCCCTTAGTTTCCTCTTCTGTGGTTGCCATTTCCCCAGTTCAGAAATAAAAATGCAAGGGTTTTTTACCCTTTTTCATTAGCTGATGCAAGACCCTTTTATTTTATTTTTTTTCCTAGACAAGAAATAGTGTATGGACTGAGGTTTTTTATTGTTTACACAGCGCATCTCTTAAACTTTTAAAAAAGTATCATCTTTACACTAGATTTTAATAAGGGAACATGTCAGGCAGAAACGATTCTATGGAATAGATGAGGTACAAAGCTTGTAAGTGAAGAAAAACAGTACAGAAACTTTGTGTTCGCAAATATGCAAAATAGAAGTCAACAATGGTAATGTCAGCTCATCCTGTAAAGCGGTTCCAAAGAGTTACAAGAGTTATCCTTCATAACTAGATATCTCCTGAATCCCTTCCCAAGTATTTTAACGAGGGCTGAACTTCATTAAAGCATTAAATTGGGCTGAGCTTTGGGGGCTGAAGGTTATTTTATCAATGGTGCTTGTTAAAGCCCTACCTGATCCATGGCCTGACTTAAAAATTGAATTCAGCATCTGTCAAAGGTGACAAGAATTTCTTTTCCTGGCTCTAGAAAAAAAGTGAAATACAATTATTTTTGTTAGTATTTATTAATTTTCTTAGCCATCAGTTTGTACACAGCAAAACATGATGCAGTTCAGATAAAACTCTTAGTTCAGATTTTGCCTATAGTTGTATTACCTTACCTGGTCTGCAAGCCAAGAGATGATATATAGATGGACACCATGACTTGCCTGACAAGTCATAGCTTCCAAACTGAGGTGATTTGATTTTAAGTTCTAACTTGGCTTCTAAGAATGAATATATACGTTAATCAATCATATCTGCTCTGTATGCCATGATGTTCCCAGGCAGCAGTCACCTGTGGGGCACCTCTTTGCTGTTGGCAGCTGGAACAGGATCTGAGGTACGCAGGAGGTGAGGACGCTTTTTCCAAGTCGCCTGCGTGAGCTGCATCTGTGGTGGTTCTCTCCTCTGCCATCTTTAAGCGGCGTTTTGACATTCTCATTCCTTTCACGTTTCCTTGTGGAAACATTTGAACTGACTGTCTGAAACAGCAGACTTGCTTGTTATTTCCAGTTGGAGGCTCCTACCATCAAGAAAAGCTTTAGGAGAGCATGAAAACCAGCACTGTTTCCTCAGAATTTCTTGCATTCCAGGCAAGGGCCACAAAAGCTTTGGTAGCTTCTTCCCAGCCTGTCTTCCACTGATGATGATACTTACAGACATTTAAGAACTTTTTATTTTTCTTGTGGTTTGTTCTTTTTTTTTTAAGGTAGCCTCATTAAAACGTAGGATTTCTTCTAATTCTCCTTGTATCTCATAGTGCTCACAAGGGATTAATTTTACTGCATTTTTTTCCTAAAGAAGTGCAATATGAATTATCGGAAGAGATGTGAATGTTGGAAATGATTGTAAGATAAAATACATTCTATTTGGAGTTTCTATAAGCCATCACACCAAAAATTTAATTGTTTACTCTAAAGAGTATACTTTTTATAAACATATACCATTGGTGTGTGTCTCCCATAGAAAGGCACGATAAGCCTGGCCAGGAGCAGAATTATGCCTGTGCTAAATGCTTGTGGAAGCTGCCTGAAAAGGAGACTTAATAAATTGAAATAAGAAACCCCAAAAGTCAAAGAATTGTTGCTTTCCTGAAAAGCATCCAAAACTTCCATGGAGACTTTATGGGAGCTAAAGCTCTGTTTTCTCAGTCCTTCTGCCCTAGTGTGAGTCGCTTGCAGCTCCTGATTTTTTCAACCAAGAACACACAGAACTTCAATTCATTCTTCAGAAGAAGAACCCAGCTGCGGCTGGGTTCCAATTTGAATCCAGTTTGAGAGGGGAAAGGAGAAAAATTACAATTACTATGGGCAAAGGAGAAAAATATAAACTTGGACAGATCAGAAAAGTCACATGAATTAATTAGGTGAAGCGAGAATACCTAGAACAGCATTCTCACATGAAATGCAGAGAGGAAAGTGGATGATAATGTGTAAAGGAAATTGGAGGCAAAATTTTGCTTTTGAGAAGTGTGGAGTAGAGAGAAATAAGGTGCAGGCTGGAGCTAGTTAATGCGAAGTTGTAGAAACAAGGAGAGGTGTCTGAAGCTGGAAATTTTATAATGGAAAGTCTAGCAGTCACTGCTAAAGTAAATTATGGCCACGAGTGCAGTGAGTGTGATGTTTCATGGAAGTGGTATGCTTGAGTAGAGAGGGCTCTCGTCTTCTTTTTTTTTCTTCCCTTTATTTAAGGATTTATGTATTATGCTGCAGTTGCTTTTGCTTTATTACTTCAAAATTCATACAAGGGTAATTCTGTAGGAGTAATTTTTTTTCATGGGTGTCGTACTGTTGAATAGCTTAAATATCAAATAGCGCGCTGGGGACAAAAGCTCATTTTGAATGTACAGGTGCAGAAATTCACTTATTATAAAAGGCTGCTTGTGCATTATGGCAAATCTTGACTAGGTTTCTAGGTATGCACTATGGATATTAAAGTTTTAGGAATACAAACAAGCTAATAAAAGACAAGTGATGCGAGTGGTGATATTTTCAGTAGAAGGACTGCAGTTCCTTTTGATCTCCTGCAAATGTAGCCCAACTTCTGCAATGAGGTTACAGACTTCGTTGAAGTCATAGTGGCTCAAAATTCATACTCTCGTTTGGCAGGAGCAGGGTTTCATCTGTGTTTGTGGGACACTTCACTGCCTGCTTCACTAGTTCCATCTTCATGCCTCCTGCAAAGGGATGAAAACCCAGCCAATACTGGTGTGTCGTTAGTTACTCACCCCTCCCAGTCAATCTTGAATTGAATGCAAAAAACATTTTTGTGTCCTGTTTACTCTTTCTGGACTTGGATCTGGGCAGCAGTGTAATAACAGTAGATTTAAATGATGCTCGGTGCAGTCATCAGGTTTCATACTGCGGCTATTGGATCATCTTCCCTGTTTTTCATCTGTTGTGTACTTCATAGAAAGACGGGCTTGAGTGAGGGCTACTTCCAACACAAATTGTAATCACTCAAAATAGTCACTTCTTTGGAATCTGCACATTTTTATTTCCATATGAGATGCAATTTAATCATTAAGGGAATTTTTTTAGCATCAGTGTAACATACCTTCATAGGAGGAAGTTGACCCCAATTTTGTAAGCGGGTGTTTATGAAGTCAAAGGTGGACTCTTAAACAGACTTAGAAGCTGGGCCAGCAGCAGAATGCCCAATCTGGCACACACAGGAGAAATTATCCACGATTAAAGACTTTCTGATTAATATGGCTTATGTGCCAAAACTGCACATGCAGCGTATGATCTCAATTAGAGTGAAACCTAATTCTTCAAGGCTAAGCTCCAGATTCATTCTGTAATTTCTTCTTTGTTTAACTTGGACATTTTTTGACAACAGGATCTAAAAGAAATGTGGGGGGAGGGGGCAGAACCTCACCCCACCTCCATATTATAAATTGCAGTTTTGTAGAAAATATCTTTCTCGTGGTGGTGCACTGAATACCTTGACTATTTAATTTTTAGCAGGGTTGTTGTGCATTCCTCTAAGGCACTGCCATTTAGTGTTGCTAATGGAGCTGTAACAGTTTTTGGGAAAGAATGAATACTCGTGTGCAGGTTTTCTGCTTAAAAAGTAACTCTTGCCAAAGAAAACTGCTTGAAGGTGGAAAGGAATAAGTATATAATCACGCCACTGTCATTACCTCTGATATTAAGAAAGTAGGAAATGTCAAAGGCCTGTAAGAAAAATAAGTTCAGGTTTAATGAGTCTGCTGGAGAGGAATTATCAACATTAATCATTTAGCTAGTGGACTAACATAGCTGGCATCAATAGAATAACTTTTTCCATCCTGCTTTAATACATGGCAGTTGCTCTAGCTTGTTTCTGAGACTTTTTATTATTTTTTTTTTACCACTAATCCCCAAACATCCTGGAAACACAAACTCTAATGAGCTAGTATCATCACATTTTAAGTGCTCTTCCAAACCAATATTAGTACTACTTGGGGAGAATTCAGCAGTTAGGATCCTCGTGTGTGGGAAATGAGGCGTTCCAGGCCCAAGGGAGTCTGTGCCTGGAGGATTTTGAAAACCGTGTGGTGAAGCAGGGTACACGGTCCTGGTTTGCTATGGGTCCCGAAGGTGCAGGATGCTGGTAAAACCCTGTGACTGTGTGGAGCATTTTTCAGGAGTGGGGCCAAACACAGAATTGGTGCTATAGTCTAGCATGACGTAGCCCTAGGGCTTTTTATCAAAAGAGATGTTAAAGTTTGGTCTGGAAATCTTGAGAAGAGGGTCCCTTTTGAAGGAGAAGGGACATGGGCATCATAGCAGGTCAAATGCCAAATCAGATTTTGCTTCATATATTTGAGTCTCCTTTATACGTGTGACCATCCCCTCACCCCTACCAAACTGCTCCCTGCACAGGGCTGGAGCACCCTTGGGAGTGGCACCCAGCACAGACGCGCTGTGCCCCAGCAGCTCTGTGGCCAGTGGGCCTGGGACAGGGGCTGGGGCTGCCTTGCTCCGCTGAGCTCTTCTGGGGAGAGAAGCTTGGTCTTGGAGAGTGGTTGTTGGGAATGTCACTGTTCATGAAATAACAGGTTTAGCATTCCTTTTTGTGAAGATGCCAGAAGCATATGTTTCTACAAAAAAAAAAAAAGTTTTATTTTCTTTTTAAACTGTTTCTTCTGTGTTAAAATGGGACAAGGTGGTATTTGTAACTAAAGCAAGGCAAATTCTGAACAGGTTATAGCTTCAAAGCTTGGAAGAGGTTATAGCTTCAGTGTAGAAAAGTTGATTTTAGGGGTCTGTATGTTTTTTTAAAGAGGTATTAGTTGATACATAAAGAACTCACACATAGAATCATTTTTTGGTTTTAGAGAAGACCCAGAAGATTGAGTCCAACCATTAACCTAGCACTGCCGATCCCACCGCTAAACTATGCCCTTCGGCACCAGATCTCCACGTCTTTTAAATCCCTCTAGGGATGGCGACTCCATCACTTCCCTGGGCAGCCTGGGCCAGGGCTTGACAATCCCATCAGTGAAGAAGTTTTTTCTATTGTCCGACCTAAGGTTCCCCTGGGAGAACTTGAGGTCATTTTCTCTTGTTTTATCACTTCTTCCTTGGAAGAAGAGGCCAACCCCATCTGGCTCCATCCTCCTGTCAGGTAGTTGTAGAGAGTGATAAGATTTCCCCTGAGCCTCCTTTTCTCCATCCACGTTACAACACTTCACAGCTTCCCTATTCCTTGTTTATATTTAAATTATAAAAAAGCTAGAACTTGTGCCTGCAGATGTGGACAATCCTTCACAAAGGGAATTTTGAACATTTCATACGTTCATGTATTTGTTGAGGTCCAAAGGGACCATTGCATTTGGGTGTAATATGAATCCAATTTTAATTTTCTTGATGGATTTTTACATTTAAAGAAATATGAAATTACAAGTAGGTACCATCATGAGGTCCCTCCTACCAATAGACAAACCAACATTTTGCCATTACACATGGTATGTGGCTGGAGAACAGCATGTGCTCTTTCTCAATACTGTAGGTGAAGGAAAAATGTGTTTTAATTGGTAAACTGACTCATCTCCCTGGCACTACAGTGTATAGCCAGGCAACACATGATGACCAACACTGCTTCCCATAACCAGGAGGAATCGGTTGCCACTTCTGAAATGTTACATCTCAAAATGCCTCCTTTTCTTATTCCAATGTGCAGTGGCTTCAGTGGACAGCTTTCTATTGACATCAGAGAGCAAGTATTTACACATTCCTTCTCCTGTAGTATTGTAAAATCAGATGCGCTCATATTCTGTGGTAACAGAATAACCCTTGTGGCTTCTGCGTGGCTTTGGCAGATATTTTCTGTGAAATGGAATCCATATGCTGGGGTGACCCTTAATGAAACCCTTTCTCTAATTGCTGTATTAAGCTCGCTATTTCCTTGTCATTGTTTACACTTTTAAATCTATAATATATTCCAAATTAAGTATGTTGGAATGACAGCATTCTCATTTAATTATAGACTTCGTCATTGATTAGGCCAGACAATCTAAACAGTGCATAAGCTCTGCTGAAATAGCTTCATGAATAAAATCAGGCAGCTATGATGTTCTTATTCTAATAAAGTGAAGCTAAATAGAAGTATTCCATTAAGTAAATTAGAACTTCTGACTCTGTAATTTTGCAAAATAGTAGCTGTGTTTTCTAGACCATCCCCAGCTAAATAATTTTCTGGCTAGCTATTTTTTCTTAAAATACTTGATTCTTTATGTAATTTAATTTTGAATATCATTTCCTTATTCTTTGCTTTCAGTTATTCAGCGCATTCACAATGAAAATTAGTATCCTTTAGCATTAACAAGTTTATAACATCAGTGCTTGGTTTTGTTTAGAAATAAAGGTTTAGCTCATACTCAAAATTCATAAAGTTAGCAGTCAAGAAAGAAATAATTAGCAAATTAATTGGAGGGGAGTGTGGACCAAGAACCAGAGTGCAGAGAGCAAACTCATAAGAACTTTTTAATGTTCACAGTTCTGCTACGTTGGTGATGTCAGGATCGGAACAAGGGAGGCTTTAGGAAGAGAGGAGGAGAGGTGATCCAGACAAAGAGGATGATTGTGCAAGGCGCCGAACTGAGGAAATGGAGAGAAAACAAAAGGTTCAGGTAAGGACTTTGTGCAGGGAAGATGAATGGAGGCATTGGACAAGTGTGTGTGACAAGCTTGACCAGGAGACATTTCAAAGGCAAAATGAAAGAATGATAAGATTGGAGAGGCAAGGGTGGAAACTTGCAGCCCGTAGTAAGGAATGGAGATAGTTATAAACAAGCGATCCTCGACAGAGGAGGGGAGGCAAAAGTTTGAGAGGTGGGAAATGAGGAAGCTGCAGTGATCTAGGGACAGCATGTCAATGAACATTTGATAACAATGACAAGGAAGAATAGCTGGGCTTTGAAGGTGCTGAGGAAGAGCTGCTTGACTGTCATGACAGACTGAATGAAGAAATAAAGAAAAGGTACAGAGGATGTCACCTCAGGTGGGGAGGAGTTAGAAAGCGAAGAGTATGAAATATTATCAGTTCAATCATCCTCTTGCTGGCACTGAACTGGGAGCGGAAGAAGAGTAAGATACGGGAGAGGGCATGTGTTGTTTTCAGACAAAGGCTGACGATGGAGAGATTGTTGAATGAGAAGTTAGTTTGGAGATGCTAGCAGATGAGCATAATGGAAATGTGGGAAGAAGTGGTACTGGTATCTTGCTACAAGGAAGACATGAAATGAGAGCTTGAGTGGATCAGGAAATTATCAAGTATGGATTTCCAAGGAAGAAAGAACGAAGAAGCAGAAACATGCTGATGGTCAAGTACAATGGACAGTCTGAAGAATGGAGCATGAGGAAGAGCTTTCATGTGACCACACTCATAGCTGTGGGACTTCTGGTGGGAAGAGGGTTGCAACTAGTTGGTGCTTGACTAGAAAGGAGATACTGCCAGCCAGCAGAACATGTCAGTGCTAAACTTCCGCTTAAGAAAAGACAGAGGCAGCTGGAGAATCATTCGGCCAAGAGAAGGGTTCATTCAATGTCGTATTTAGTGCAAACATAAAAGGAGATCAAGTGGGGTGGATGACACAGGCACTATGTGCAGAGTTGGGTGATTTTCAGAAGTGTCTCCACAGAAGAGATCATGTTCCTGTGCTTGCTTTAGCCATGTCCACACCCTTAAGTTTATTTGATGAAAATATTCTAGCGTGCCTAATTTTATAGGCCAAGGTGAAGTCAGGGCTTAATTTGATGTTCTAAACCCTGCAATGTCAACTTCTAAGAGACTCAAAGTTCACATCTGTGTCAGTCAACTCCAGCATCTACTGTGTGTTGACATAGCTGCTTCCATAAAGATCTTACAGTGCCACGACAAAATCATTAGATTAGTGTGTAAGTGGCATGTGAATGTTTCTGATGACTCAGTGGCCAAGTTGGGCAGCTCAAGACAACAAAAGTGTTGCTATTAGCCTCCAGGCTTGCCAATGGAGGGACTTCCCAGAGAGTTTGAACTTCATCTATTGTAGGACAGAAGACTGGGAGTCGCTCAGAGTCTCACCACGGAGCTCAAGTTCATTGCCTGAGAACTGGGTAACGATTTCTGGATTTTTTTGTGCTAGCGCAGATTAGAGGTAATGGTTTGGAGTTGTGTGTCGCCTGTGGAGAGCTGCAGTTCCAGTTAGCATTGCTACCGCACGCTTCGCTTCATAGCAGCTGCGGTTTCTAAAGTAGCCCAATGCAAAATGTCACCCTATTTTACAAGCCAAATATTGCTGTACTCTCACGGACTGTAGAACTCTGCACAGCAATTACAGCACAGTTTAATTTACAAATCATTACAGGGCTTAGCCATTGCCAGTACAAAGTAGTTACTTTCTCTCTGCAATTGAAGCCTAATTTTCATGCCATCTGAAACTTTCAGGCATCAGGTAACACTTTATTTTATAAGGAAAAAATAACCATTTATTTAAATTGTAAAATCTGTGTATTTACAGAGTGGCTGTTTTTGCTCTTCAGGTTTCACAGCAATTACACTGGGAGCCATTTCTGAAAAACTGGGTTCTTATTTCTGGAAAAATAAGTTATCAGCAATTGCTTCCTATGCTTGCATAATTGCTTGAATAATTGTACTCTACAAAATGAAGGCAATTGCTCTTTAATGCTGCCTAATAATTCTGTTAGTTTGTTAATCCACTAAGAGCACAGGGGCTCTAAAAGTTGTGTGACTCAGATATTAAGGCAATAATCCAGAGCATATTTCTTGTGCGGGTAACATGAAAGGTGTTTATATGTCAGTGAGACAAGGTGGGCATATAGCTCGTTTTGCTTTTAAGTAAAGGATAAAAAACTCGTTATAAGGATCCACAAGGCAGTTTATTAGGGTAAATTTGAAGAGTTTTTTTGTGTGGAGAGATTCTATATCCCTTTGGCAGCCCATTTGAATACTTCAATGTTGAAGCAGTTGCATCCGTGCAGAGCGTTTCATGGGGCTTTCCAGTCGTCCCGTTGCAACTGATGATTCTGTTGCCATTTCTCATGTGTGGACTCTCATGTGTAAGCTGCAGTGGTTTTGCTAGATATATCAACACAACCTATTGACTTCTTCCTTAAAGTCCCTAAAGGGGGGGAAAAAATTATAGAATCTTTGAAGAATTGAGCTTTAGATGCCTGTTGCAAATCCATGTACAGATAACAGCAGTGGAATCTAGAAGGAATTGTCAGGACACTGACAGTGATAGTCAGATTTTCCCATGCCGAGTAGGTTTCAGCTGGGGTTGATAAACAATTTTTCTCTTAAAAATTGCTTCCCATTTTATGTAAAGCATAGTTTCATATGTAATACCATCAGGATGCTTCGTGTTAGATACCTTTTAGTGCATAAAGGGCTTGCATTCTTCGTGATAGAGCCTAGTATGTGGGTTCTTGCATAAATTATTAATAAAAAAGTTAAAGCTGCCTTTTATCAAGACCAGGACACGATATGAGTGAGCTTCCCCAAAAGGAAGGTGTCTATCCATGCTTTTGTAAGTAGAAATAATTTATTCTTTTCACTTCAGCACAGAATCACAGAATGTTCGGGGTTGGAAGGGACCTTGAAAGATCATCTAGTCCAACCCCCATGCCAGAGCAGGATCACCTAGATGAAATCACATAGGAACACGTCCAGGCAGGTTTTGAATGTCTCCAGAGAAAGAGACTCCACAACCTCCCTGGGCAGCCTGGGCCAGTGTTCTGTCACACTCAGTGTGTATTTTTTCTTATATTTAATCAAAACTTCCCATTCTCCAGCTTGCTTGCTTTCCCTCTCTATGTAGAAGGCTGCAGCAGAGGCTGTGAACTCCTTTATTTCTTCATGAAATTTCTACCTTTGCGATTTTTTATTTATTTTATTTTTGTTCCCAGTATCTGCACTGAGTGCAGTCTGTGTGCAGCCGTGGGCTTCAGAGACTAACAAAATTTAAATCAGTTTTATACAAATAGTTTTGGTCAGAGAACCTCAGTCTTGCTGAATTAAGTCTTTAAAAGGTGTTTAATTACAGTATGTCATTAATTACCCCCAATATTCCTGTCACAAACACTCCCTTTCTAAGTACTTTACACTCTATTTCTGTACTTAGCAGAAAAAATTAACTCCCTGGCGCTTGTCCTGTCTTTTCATTGCTCTTTCCCTGTGCCTTAATTGGGTGTTCATCTGGCAGTGCCATCTGCTTCAGGTTTTGAAATTTTTCTATGTTTTTTTCTTTTCCCCTAGCTACTGCCTTTTGAAGGTTGTTTGAAAGTTGCTTCTGCCTTTATAGAATCATAGACTGGTTTGGGTTGAAAAGACCTTTCAAGCTTGTCTATTCCTATCCCCACTGCACTAAGACGGGACATCTGCAACTAGAGCAGGTTGCTCAGAGCCCTGGCCAACCTCACTTGCAATGTTGCCCAGGGATGGGGCATTAACCACCTCTCTGGGCAACCTGGGCCAGGGTCTTGCCGCCCTCAGCAGAATAAATGTCTTCCTTATACCTCTCCTATGAGGCCAGGCTAAGAGTTTGGGTTGGTCAGCTTGGAGAAGAGAAGGCTCCGCGCAGACCTTCTGGGGGCCTTGCAGGACTTCAAGGAGCCTGTCAGAAAGATGGGGACAGACTTTTGAGCAGGGCCTATTGGGACAGAACCAGGGGTGATGGTTTTAAACTAAAAGAGGGAGATTTAGACTAGATATTGTGTATTCTTTCCCGTAATGTCATGTTTTTGTGTTTTATTTTGTACACCTTATCATTCCTCTCATGTGTGTCTGTCACTCACGTGGGATTCTTTTGTTTTCTGATTTCACATGCTTCGGGGCTTATGCAATATCAAAGACTGCTGGGGTGAGGATACGGTTCTAAAGTCTTTATTTTATTTTTTTAATCAGCTCATAAGACCCAGAATCCACAAATTAATTTATTTGGGCATGTCTAACAATCTGGTTTTTGAATTAACTCTTTTTTTTGTGTGTGAATATATTGCTCAACAATTCTAAAAACTCAGTTGTGTTTGTCTGTTGTTTATCTTTGGACCTCTCTGACTCCCCTAGTTTACACCTTTTCCATCTTACTGGATATCCTACAAGGACAAGAATCGTCTAGAAAGGTGCATGTATGGCATGACAGGTCAGAAAAAAAAAATGAAGCTGAGCAGCATGGTAATCAAACATCTTGTCAAAATATTTCCTCATTGTATTCTTAAGCTTTCCACTAGTGGTAGCATGCTTTGATTTAAAAAAAAGTCTGCGCCTTCTGCAGCTTGGACTTTTTTGGTTGACTTTCATGGTAGTAAGGTTTCACCCACTGTCCAGGCTGTATGACCTGGATCATAAAGTGACTTTATTTAGCAGGAATTATCCTCTACCCTATTTCTACAGAGAGATGCAAGTGCTCTGTTGTGTTTAGTAAGTACAACCGCAAATGTACTGCCTACTAACCATGGAGGTACAATAGCCCTTGATCTTGGATTGTCATTCTCTTCGCCAGCAGATGGAGACCCAGATCATGCGAGCCAGGTTTGCAGGCATAGTTTGTGGTTAACATATAATATTGGTTGCCAGTGGATTTCAGTGAAATTGCCATTGAAATTTGGTTCCAAACCTATGAACGTTTGGAGCCTCTAATCCTCTCCTAGGTTCTGGCTGAAAACTTGACAACAGAAGAAGGAAAAGGTATATAGGCACTGCACTCTAACAGCGAGAACCAAAGAACCTGCAAATTTCAATACCTCTGTGCAGAATAAACTGCGGCATTTTATTAGCCAGGGATGGCATGGATCTTGCAGAAAGAAAAATAATCATATAGGGGATGTCTTCTTTTAGGATTTGAATTATACCATCCCAGATGCTTGAGCTTTCTTAAAGCAGTTACAGTACTTTCCTACAGGACTGCTTGCTGTCTGCAGGACGTCTCTGCCAAGGACTGAATCTGCAGGGCTTGAGCATTTGTCCATGCTGTCTGGCAAAGGGGAAGTCTGGACTGTAGTGCTCACTTCACACGTGCTTTGTAGAGCTCCTCTCTCTTTCTATCCATGGAGTTCCTTCTCAGTAGGCAGCAGGAGTCTCAGGATTGCAGGACTTCTTTCCCTGCTGTAAGAGTAATATAATCCCCATAGATAGCATTTTATTGGCTGGCTGTCCAGGAGGAGTGGTCTCTGACTGCTTAGACTCCGCTTTCCCTACTTATTAAGTCTTCAGTGTTCGCTGGATGTTCTTGCTTATTTCAGGTTCTCGGGATTGGGACAGAATAGGTCGATGGTTTAAATAAAATAAAATTAGTGTCTGTGTTGTCAAATCCTACATCTTTTGCAAGAATTGGCTTAATCTCTAGTCATTTTACCACAGAACTTGCTGGTTTATGGAACATCATTCTTACTGATGGAAATTAGAGCTAATCCTCTATCAGAGAGATGAAGAAGTCGGCCCTGAAAATACCCAACCCACAGGTCATGGTATCACAGTATACCAGGTTGGAAGGGACCTCAGGGATCATCTAGTTCAACCCTTTAAGGTAAAGAAATACAGTCTAAATGAGGTGGCCCAGCACCCTGTCAAGCTGAGCCTTAAAACTGCCTAAAGCTGAGGAATCCACCCCTGCCCTTGGAAGACTATTCCTATGGCTAATTCCTCTCACTGTGAGAATCTTTCCTCTGGAGCCTAACTGGAATCTCCCCTGGAGCAACTTCTATCCATTCACCCTTGTCGTTTCGATGTGACTCCTTATGAAAAGGGAGTTTCCATCGTCTTGGAAGATGGTCAAGTCCTGTTGGGGACCTGAGGACTGCAATTTATCTTCAGGTGCTGCTTTGTCTTTAGGAACCTGAAACTGGTGTCAGTCATGTCCAGGTAACACTGAAATGGTTGCTGAGAAGCTGGTGCTCTTTGTCTTGATCATGATATTTGCAGCAGCAATCAACAGGGAAAAATGCATAAGAGAGAGTTTCAGATATCTTCTAATGGTGATATTACCACCTACTTGAAAGGAAAGCCTTAATAATGCTAAAAGGGGTTGAGTGGGCATGTTTTCCAAAAGGATGGCCATGCTTTAAACCAAGTTTCAATTTAATTGCAATTTACCTTTCTGCATGCACGAGCTGTTTATAAGCACAGGCACACAAAAAGTTTAAACCTAAATATTTAAAATG
>WEIS01019403.1:37650-76774 GCA_013389965.1 Todus mexicanus | reverse complement strand
ACAGAAGCTCTGTCAAAACACTGCCGAGACAAGAAAAAAAAAGATAAAATAAATCTACGCAATGCCGGAGGAAATGGGTCCTGTCTGGGTTACGGAGAACGCTACGGATCATCAAAGCAGATGGTTAAATCAATCCGTAGTTTACTCTGCATCAGTGAGCTCTCGGCACATCGATCTGCCCAAGGAAACTGCTGCTCGGGTTCTGCCCGCTTCCCGAAGCACTGCATTGCTCGGCATTTCAGCAGTGCCCCTAAACACTCACTAAACGCTCACGTTTACTCACGAATCAAAGGAGTAAAGCTATCTTATTCACGCAAGCCTCTCCGTTGTCCAATTTAAGCCTGCGTTTGGGGACGAGGCTATCTCGAAACCTCTTTCCAAGTCGTTGGAAACACCGAGATAAAACAGAGCATCTTCAGGAAAAGCAAAGCTCCCCCTTCGCTAATCCAGAGAAACGTTGCGCCGAGCTACGTTTGCCACAAGTTCAGCAAAGAGAAACTTAACATTTCAGTCATGCTCGCTGCGTCTCGGCACCCAACGTCGAGAGGCACTCCCAGACCCTACGCTTCCATCACACACAAACACACTCAGGGAATGAACTGACAGAACCGCACTGCAAGGACGGCGACGCACGGCACAAGGAATGAAGTCATCTCACTGTAGCATCACGCACAACAAAGAGATGGGTACCGGCAAGAGACAGGATTGAAGAAATAAAGCCAGAAGCAGATTTACCTGGAGAAGTTACCGCGTTCTAGTCCCGATAGTCCTTTCAGGATCAACACCCCTAAAAAGTCTATTCCCCGCTTTGCACTAAGATTTTAGTAACGAAGAACACGCACGTCGTGAGTAAGCGAAGAAGCGTGAGGCTTTCAGATGGAAGGCGGCAGGCGGGGGGAACAGACACCCCCTCCCCAGTGCCAGCCCTCGCAACTGAACTCTTGGGATGCAGGGGGCTGGGAGGGCTCTGCTGAAGGGAAGGCGCAGTGAATGCAGCTCCTGGCAGCAGCGCTTCTCTCCCCAGCAGCAAACGCAGCTCGCTCGCCGTGGAACAGCCTGCAGTGGAATAACAAGAGGATTTCTCCAGCGCTGGTGTAAGCGAAGGAGGGGGTGTGAGGGAAAGCAAGGGAAGAAAAGGCTGGGGAAGCTGCTCCTCTCTTCAGCCGAGGCAGGCTGTGCATCCCTCTCTCGCCAGGGTCCTGCGAGGATAGGCACGGCCAGGGGGTTAAGGCTCTGACATACCAGGTGAGCTCTAACACAGACAGTTGGCTAAAACAACCGAGGTTAGGGAATGCAAAAATATTAAGTTTCCAATAGCAACATCAAGGCCTCCCCGTTGTAGCTCCTGTAACGTGATGCACATTCTGAGACAAACAGCAGCGTGGGGTGAGATAACATCTTTGGCCTGAAATCGAGCTGCAGAATCAGGCTGGCTCTGCCACTCCTCCCCGAGACTCATGCGCCATTTTTTAAACTTCGCTCAAATTTACAGCCCTAATTCCCCCCACTGCATTCTTGAATATTTTCTCTCCTCTGATGGTGAACAAATAACTGAGATGTTAACCCTTGCAGGTGCTTAGATAGCTCAGTTTACAGCTGGATGGTAACTTAAGCGAGCGCAGAACCAGGGAATGGTTTGGGTTGGAAGGGACCTCAAGAATCATCTCATTCCAGCCCCCCTGAAGGGAAAGGGACACACCTTCCACTAGACCTGGTTGCTCAAGGTCCCATCCAACCTAGTCTTGAACACGTCCAGTGATGAAGCATTGACAACCTCCCTGGGCAACCTGTTCCAGTATCTGACCAGTCTCGTAACAGAGAATTTCTTCCTAATTTCTAATCTAAATCTCTCCTCTTCCAGTTTGAAGCCATTACCTTTCATTCTATCACTACAAGCCCTTGTAAAAGGTCCCTCCCCAGCTTTCTTGTAGGCCCCCTTCAGATACTGGAAGGCCACAAGAAGGTGTCCGCGGAGCGTCCTCTTCTCCAGACTGAGCAACCCCAACTCTCTCAGCCTGGCCTCACAGCAGAGGGGTTGCAGCCCTCATTGGCAAAACACTACTTTGCATGTACAAACCGCCAGCAAATCTACACAGCACACGCGCGAGAAATAGAGAAAAATCAGACTTTTTTCAGCTGAGTGCAAAGCTCATCATTAAATTACTCCAGCCTCATGTCCTTGCTGCCTCTGATGACCAGCTCTAAGCGATACGAACCCAGTTCTCCCTCACCCACCATTTTAAAGCGACATTATTTACAATTAGTTCTTTATTAAAGAAACCCCACGTTGTTCTGTTAATAGTATCACAACGCTATAGTAATGACTGCGCTTTGTAATCTGGTAATAATAGCTCCGAGAAGCTCCTCTCGGGGAGAATTTCCATCCCCATGTGGTTTCTCTATGCTAATTCCTATGCAAACTAAGAACCCACTGACACATCCTATTATAATACTTGCCCGTTTTGCACATGTCTTGGGTGAAATCATCACAGTCATATTAAGCTTTGGAAGAAGAGTACGTTCCAGCTCGTATTGTTGCTACGGCAAGAGATGAGATGAGATACAGATCCATCACGGGAACATATTCTCCGCTCCGGGGAGGTGGGTGTTCCCCATCACTAAAGTGGCACGGACAGTGGGTGGCAGCAGGTTATCATTTCTTTCGTTACATAATTAGTACTGTCAGCCCTGGCCTTTTCAAAACTCCGAGGTGAAGAAATACAACAAAACCAATGTATTTTTATTTATCGCTTCAATATTCTAGCCTTAAAGATTGATGCTTTCTGTTCTAAAGAGCTGAGCATCGCCACTATTTATAAAAGGGAAGCCTGAGCTTTCCATCACTGTGGAAACTGAAGCTTTGAGGGAAATCACGACAAGATCCATAATAAGATCACGACTGCCAGCAACCTCGCAGAGCACGTGAAGAAGAAACCCCATAACAACATCATAGAATAGAATCGTAGCATCGTTTCNCTCCCTGTTGAATGTTATTAACGCAAGGTCCATCTCTTAGCGAAGATTAAGCTCCTCAGATCTGTACATCGGAGATAAATGGTAAAAAAACTGCTGCGAACCGCTATTGTTAGAGGGTTGGAGACCCCAAGGCCTCCAAAGAAACCCAGAGATCTGTATAAACAAGGGGCATCCCTCGCCGGGGGGGGAGCTAATCATCTAAATGGAAAAGACAGGCAGGGAGTTGGGAGGGAAGCAGAAGCACAGAGAGGTGAAAGCAATTTGCCCAAGGCCACACAGCCAGTCGGCGAGCAAACCAAAAATAGAGGCTGACCCCCTTGATTGTCAGCCCATTGTTCTCTCCACTAGACTGAATCTCCCACGGTAGATGTGACATTAAATTGGTATTTCTGTTCTGCTGCTGTCGTTTGTAAAAAAAAAATAAAGCATGACGGCAACATCTCTGCACCGAGCTGCTGCAATCGAGGCCACACGAGCACTCTGTAGAAACAAGACCGTGGAGAACTCCTGCAAAGAGAAGAAAGCAAGGCCCCCGGACACAGGGCCTGGAGGGCACGGCCTGATGACCAGCTCCTCCTCTGCTGTTAGACATAAGGGTTACTGCAGCTTTGAAGGCTCTCAAAATCAACACTTTTAACAGAGAAACCCTGGATAAGGATCACAGAATGGTTTGGGTTGGAAAGGACCTTTCAAGGTTATCAGGCCCAACCCTGTCCCTGCAGGGAGCAGGGCCATCTGCAACCAGAGCAGGTTGCTCAGAGCCCCCAACAACCTCCCCTGCAATGGGGACAGGGATGGGGCAGCCACCACCTCTCGGGGCAACGTGGGCCAGGCTCTCCCCACCCTCAGCATCAACATTTCTTCCTTCTCTTTCATCTAAATTTCTGTCTTTTAGTTTCAGACCATCCATCCCCCCTTGTCCTGTCCCCACAGGCCCTGCTGCGAAGATTATCCTCATTTTTGTGGCAGGCCCCAATCCCGACAGCTAGACGGGAAATATTGGGATTAAGATTTCACAGCCCTAATTCCAACAGGTTTTAACACGGCTCAGGATACTCTGTTCTACCTGTAGGTGAACTGTTTCGCCCAGCACCATAGGAAATTATTCGAAAGGCCATCATAATTGTATTACTCTTCTACTAAAAGAAGAGAACACATGCTTGAGGCTGTAAATTCTCACTTTCCTTCACACAAAGCCCTGTGTAAGAGCTACCTGCAGCCCTTTCGCTGTATCCTTCCAATAAAACGAAGTGCAACACCCTCGAAGAAAACAGATTATAAAACTTTTCATAGGAAATAAGAACCACAAAATAGGACACAGGCTCATGCAAACAAAAGGCTCTTCCATAAGAAAAAAACCACTGGTTCTTCCAGGCGCAATATTTTAAAGAGGCCTTTCAGAAACGGAATTAAAGGTTTGTGTTTATCCATCTCTAAAACCACGGCCTCCTTTGCAATTATCAAATGCAATTCCTCCAAGATCATCAACAAACATGCCTGCAAGTTGAAGCAGTACAGCTCAGACATCGCTATTTAAAATGCTCACGAGTTGTACGAATATCACATCAAAATCTCACCCTTGGGCCTGGAAATAGTATAAATTGGCATTTATGCAGGATGTGTTTAATTAAGTAACGCTGACATGAAGCTTCCATGTTAGCTCCCATAATTTATGAAGAGGGTTTTGTAATGTGTATACGTTGGGGTTTTTTTAAACCTATGTTTTATATATATATAAACCCACAAGTATTTATTATTTTAAATTATTATATAAACACAAAAAAATGCTGTTGCTCTATTTTCACATTAGGGTAGTACCGACCTTGCGCTCTTTGATTAAACTTCCTTAGAAACAGATGATTACAACTGATAACACAGACAATAAAGTTGAAAAGAGAAGCTGGCACTACTTTTAATTAAAACTTCAATATGCTCCGCTGTTTGCAATGTCACCTTTCAAGTCAGAAAAGGCAATCTCTCCCAGCTCTAAATTTTCCCTTTCGTGGTTAATACTTAATTGATGATCAGGAGCAGTAAAAGGACCCTGAGTTCAGCCTGACTTGCAAAGACAAGAGAAGCCACGCTCACACTGTCCAATAATCCATGCTGGAACGGCTCCCAGCTCCGTGTTAATTAAGGTTATAACTCGATTTTCAGGCTCTAAAGAAAACTTCCACAGGGGGCTGGGAAGAGGTATGCAAGACACACTCCAGACCTGAAGGAAACTAGCTCTAGAATTTGCTATTCACACTGTGTTTCTGCAGCAAGTTCATCGATATTGAGGCCCTACCATGATTGACAATAAAAAACTGCCGCAGGGTGTCAGGACATGGGCAGGTAAGGTCTGAAGTGTACTGGAAATTGGCTTATAAATACTGGAAACTGGCTTATAAATACTGGAAACTGGCTTATAATTTACTGCTCCTCTTTAGATGACCTGACACATCTCCACCTGTTGTTGGTTACTTTGATAAACTTCAGTTTCTCTGGATTAAGCCTGTTGCGCTGGGGATTTGCCTTACATTAAATATTTGGAAAAAAAACCATCAAAGCTGCTCTGTAATTTCTAAGGGTATGGCTAAAGAACAACAGGCTTTTCGCAGGTTTGAAAGCATTGCTCTGGTGAACTTTTCTTTGAGGTGCTTTGCTCTTGAATGCGGTGAAGGACAACTTCTAAAACAGACATAGGAGAGTTTTTGCGTGTCTGAAAAAACCCCAAAATTTAGCAAAAGTGGGTGATTTTGAGAAACCTCAGCGAAGTTTAACAGAAACTAACGGTGTGACATTGCTAACAAATGGTGTACCAAAAATAGTCTGCTCACTAAATGCTCACTAGAGCTCATGCTCTTGCAAAAGCAGGAGCAGACCCCAACTCATCTGCTGTTGGCAGAACCCCCTGCTACCCCTCTTGCCTTGAGCGCCAAAGATTCAGGAGGTTTGCCAAAACACGCTGACCTTGTGGAAGATGCACACAGGTTTCGGTCTAAGTACTACACGGGTAAGACTGGGTTTGGTTTGCCTTTTTTCTCTGCAGGAGGAATGGAGAAGCCGTGACTCCTGTGCAGCAATGTAAGCTGTGCCTCCAGGGCAATTTTTGGCTTGTTGACCACGTTACTCTCAGCTTCTGAAAGAAATGAGGCGAGCGCTTCAGCCTCCGGATAGTCCTTTTGTCACTCCTGCAGCGGGACCACAGTAAGGCAGACGTGCTGCGGCCAAACCAGTCTGCAAGAAACTTCATTTGGACAAACGAAAGAAATTTAATGGAAAAAATCAAAAAGAAAATGAAACTTGAAAAAAAAAAAATGTTATAACGCGCATGAGTTATCCCTGATTTATCCCATTTATACCTTGCTTTATCTTCTTCCTCACTGCAATACACACCTTTCATGTGCTCACCACTGCAGCTTAACTGCTCCTTAAATATCTTTGCGTGTCTCCGAGATACTCAGAGCATTAATCTCTAACTAACCCCAGTGATTTTCTTTCTGTAGCCCTGAGGCTACTACAGAACGTTAAAAATATTCTGAAGCAAGTGCACAGCCAAGAAGACAACTAGATGACAACTGACGCAAAGAATAAATCGACTGTATTAGCTGACAAAGCCTAATGACGTTATAAATACCCAAGACCACTACGATCGACCCGAGCTGTTATCTTTTCTCAGTAATAACTAACTCTTCTATTTCAAGGTAAAGCTAGCGAAAGGGAAGCCAGGAAAGTGAATTGTTACCATGGAAATGTTTGACACCAAAGACAAATGGAAGGTCTCCAGGAAAATGGCTCAAGTTTTAAATAGCAGGTACCCAGTGTAAGCACAAAGGCATAAAGCAATCACTCTGCAAGGTACATTTTTCTTTGCGTAGTTACTTGGCTCTTCATTTGCCTTCAGTTTCCTCAGTCCCTGGGCTACTACTCGCAAGATGGAACTTTTAGTATTGTTACGAGGAAATGAACTGCCCGAACTGACTCAAAACCCACAGGATTATTCGCCCCTGTTTTAATTTCAATGCTTGGTTTTAATTTTTTAGCCTATTTCACTCTAGCATTGTAGACGAGAGTCTGTAAACTTACATATAAACCCCCCAAAGTCGGTAAATTTGTGCCAGCTATTCCAAACCCAGCAAGCTAAAAGGTCAACTTACGCCTCAAACTGAAATTTCAGGAATTACCTTCGCATTAAGGAACAGAATTGTGGAGCAGAATTACTCAAACAGCTGAAAGCAGGAACAACGGCTGCCTGTCATTCTCCAAGGTTCGCAATCCCAGATTCGTGAGATTTTAAAGAACATTTCTCATTCCCACTCAGACTGTATCATAAGGCAGCAGAAGCTGTGGTTCACTTGAGGTCGCGACGTGAAGACGCCGACACTGAAGCCAGCAGGGACAGTTTAAAGTTCCTGCCTTCTCCAGAAAGGGCTGAGTTTATCCCTTTTTTTAGAGATCAGCAAGTACCGTGTATTTTTAAAAGTCCTGCTGAACGTAAGAGCTGTTCTGAGACAGCAAAGGGATTTGAAGCGTTTGTGACAGTGAGACACTACGTTTTAGTTCCCTGCTGAGAAATAAACGTTTCTTTAGAGAGAATGGTGGAAAAGTCATGACCCGAGAGCAAATTCTCCAAATATTCCGAAAGGTTTCAGCGATTTAGTGAAAGGGGAATTTCAAACAGCCTGCCCTGTTCTGTCATCACGGACGGAAATGATTTTGAAATTCGATTAAATTCTAATTCATCAAGACACCTCGAAAATGTTCAGAATACTTACTTCAACATCTACTTAAATATATTTAATTGCAGCAGTCACATGAAGTGCCCCCCGTGTGAAATACCCCTCGTGTGAGGCTCTGCTTCAAATATGAAACTCATTTTAACTTCAATTATGGAAGCACAACCAGGCATAACAACATCAAGTAACATTTCTCAGGTGATGTTAGCAAATATTTATGGATATAAACTAAACCAGGACCACATTGTCCCATTAGGTGTACCCACGCTGACCCTGAAAGGCAGATCTGTTTTCAGGGCGGTTTTTCCTCCCTCTGACAGCACCGCTGGGGATTTTGGAATATTCCGAATTAGCGTTTCTCGTGTCCTGCTTGGAATGACACCTAACAGGTTGTAAATACACAGAAAAGCCATTTAGACACGGTGCTTTTACACACAACTGAATTCTTGGCATCAAATGAAACAGGGGACCTGGAACAACTTCTTGCAGGGACTTTGTCTAAACCAGTTCAAAGGCTGTTAAACATTTTGTCATCTTTCAATTTAAATTACGAGAACAGAAGTGGAGGAAAACAACCAAAACCTGTCCTAATGTTGGAAGAGTACAAAACTAGGCAACTCTACTTCACGGAAGGAGCTTTATTATCTCTTGTAAAAATATACTTTTTGATTGCAAGCCCACACAGACTAACTTAGAAATTTGTTTAAAATCACAGAATCGCAGAATTATTAAGGCTGGAAAAGACCTCTGAGATCATCGAGTCAGGATGGTGCAGCTCCCCGACATAGGAAAATATAAAGCTCATTGAAATCTTGATGCCAGCTTGAATTAATTTATTTTAGACCCGTGGCAATATCCCATGACGCTGCAGGTTCTTTAATTATTAGGCATAAAAGCCGCAATCTTAATAAATCCCAACAGTAAGGATGATGGTAGAATCATTTTACTCTCTGCAGACTCTCAGAGGCAGTAACTGCTGCATTTATTCTGAGAGTAGCGTTCAGATCGGAGGCGAATCTCTAGAAGCATCTGGAGACAATTATTCAGCAAGAATTAAAAGCAGAACAGACCTGGGAGATTTGCGTCGGAAAGGAGGAAGCCTTTCTGCCAGCACAGAGCCTCTGAAGATTTGCTGTGTGGGTTTTGGTACCAGAGAACATTTTACTCTGTCTAGGAAGATGGTGCACTAGCAAAAGCTCCTTGTTATCACAGAACTGTTTTAATTGGAAAAGACCTTTCAGATCAGCAAGTCCAACCATTAATTCAGCACTGCCAGGGCCCCACTGCCCCGTGTCCCTCAGCACCACATCTCCACGGCTTGGAAACCCCTCCAGGGATCAGGGGGACTCCACCCTTGCTCTCGGCAGCCTGGGGCAGGCCTGGGGAACCCTTTCAGGATAGAAATTGTTGCTCCTCTCCAACCTAAACCTCCCCTGGAGCAACTTGAGGCCGGTTCCTCTTGTCCTGCCACTTGTTCTTTGGGAGAAGAAACCAACCCTCTCCACGCCACAGCGCCAACCTCCTGTCAGGGAGTTGTGGAGAGCCAGAAGGTCTCCCCTGAGCCTCCTTTGCTCCAGGCTCAACACCCCCAGGTCCCTCAGCCGCTCCTCCCCAGACTTAGTAGTTCTCTAGACCCTTCCCCAGCTCCACTGCCCTTCTCTGGACACGCTCCAGCCCTGCAATGCCCCTCTTGAAGTGAGGGGCCCGAAACTGAACCCAGTATTTGCAATGCAGCCTCACCAGTGCATTTTAAAGGAGGAAAGGAGCGAATTTTCTGCTCGTCTTACATATATATATATATCTCTCAAATAGGGAAAAAAGCCAAGCAGTCAATATGTTGCTGATCTGATGGGATTAGGAAAAGTCACATCACAGAGAAGCAATAAAGCTATTCAGCACCTGGTTCCCCACCCCAGCTCTCTTCAGAGTTGCCAGAATCTTTGCTACCACAGGGAAAAGACGTTTTTAGCTAGAGGAAACTTTCAGGGAAGCATGGCAGGGCTGTTATGATGTCTGGCTTGGCTTAACAGAAAATTCCTACGACCGACGGAATTCTAACTAATACAGAGTCCCCATTAGGAGCATTCCCTTCAGAAGCCAACTCTTTCCTACCAGATATTGCTGCGTACTTTTTCTTGCAAAACATAAATAATGGAATTTGGGAGGTTCGGGACAAGGGGTGATGCTTTTAAACTAAAAGTGGGGAGCTAGGAGGAAGAAACTTTTCACAGTGAGGGTGGTAAGATGCTGTCCCCAGGATGCCCAGAGAGGTGGTCGGTGCTCCAGCCCTGGAACCACTGCAGGTGAGGTTGGACACCCCAGGATCAACCTGCTCCAGATGCAGATGGAGTTGGACTAGACGGCCTTTAAAATTCCCTTCCAACCCAAACCGTTCTGTGATTCTATGCTCTTTGCCACTCAAATAACCATCTCCTCAGCACACAGATCACCTCCGCAGGAAGATCCAGACCTTACAAATAAAGAGCATCAGTTTGCTACATCCTGTTCTATCTTCCGTAGGTTGGAACAATGGAAGCTGTAACACGCAGGACAAAACACGTAGGTTATACGTTAGCTCACTATATTTCTACAGTCCCTGAGAAAAGGAGATGACCTCCAGAATCCCAATTCTCGTTTATTTTAAGCTCTTACTCTTGCCCTGGTCTTCCAGGTGCATCATCTTTGGAAATCTTCTCTCCCTTAAAATGACGGGAGATGTTGCTGTTTGTATTATTACACCCACAGCTGATTGATTCCATGAACAGGATTTGCTATAATTTCAGAAATCCCACCACAATGGACCAGGCTACCTGCGTAAAAAAAAAATCTTATTAAAAGAGAATTTTTAGAGCTTATTTTATAAGCTGTCCAATTTCAACCAAACCAGCTAGCCTCAGACAAATCCTACCCTGTCTGTTAATTAGGATGCAAGACAATCTCAATCTGGGATAAGTAGGAGAAGCATCATTTTTAAATTCCTGTCTATTAAAAAAAGTTATTAAAGCCCTAAAAATCTCGTATCGCAAGACAGCTACTACGGAGGAGGTGTTTCCCTTCACTAAACGCAAGGTTTTATTTTTGTTTTGGGGTTTGATGGGTTTTTATCCTGATCAAGATTTTCCCATCTGCTGCGGTATCAGCTAGAAGAATTTGCCAGAAAGCTCTCCTCAGATTTCTCTTAACAATCACTGAAGCAAGAAAAGCCACTTTTCCAACACGTGTGTCTCAGGTTCAATGGGTCTCCCCTGACCACGGTAAAAAATATATCGCTGCAGGAAGAGCTGTGACAGTCAGCTCATAAAAGTCTAGAGGTTTTTCTTCAGATCTGACGGCAGAAACCTCAGCTTCGTGTCCCCACCATTTCCCCATATTCTACCGCACAGTGAAGCAACTTCTGAGCTATCCCGACGCTTCTCTGACCGTGAACCTACCCGTGGGGTTACCCCATGCTCCAGAAAAACAGAGCGAGGTGTTCTTCAGCCTTGGGAAGCCCTTCTTCAAACTCCTATTCCGGCCCAGAACAGGCAGGCCGCAGAGCACACATGGACTAAGATCTAACAAAGTTGATACCCTACTTCTGCTAGATCACAGAGTCACAGATTGTCAGGAATTGGAAGGGACCTCGAAAGATCATCTAGTCCAATTCCCCCATTGCCGGAGCAGGATCACCTAGACCAAGATGAGACGAGACTCTGGACTGCTCCTTACACAGGATTCAGAAGGAGGAAAGCTTTAAAATGTCTCACCTAGTTAAGCGGATGGCGTATCTGTTGTTCCTTATTAAGACACGGTAAGATCACCAGAGCCTGGAGCCGTCCAAAAACCTGATTTCCCATATGGAGCCTGTCATATCCGTATTTTTTTATTCAGACACTCCAGGTCTGTACGACCTCGAGTGGAAAAAAAAAAAGCTAAAATTATACGAAGCTCACACGAACATACTTTATCAAGGTAGGGATTACGTGTCTCTCATAACGGAGCAAAAAAGGGAAAGGCAGAGTGACCTTCCTAGCAGCAGATGGTGAGCAAGCTCTGAGTAGGAAGCAGAATCCAGGTCCGCCTCCTGCTTCCTCACCTGATGAATTCCGTCAGCTACAGAGTAATAAAAAAATTACCCCCTCCACGTACTATAAAAAAAAGTATCTACAAGCCCTTGTACATATCTGTTATATAAGACATGCAGAGACACGAAGGAAACAGCTTTTCCCTCTGCAGAAGGATCCATGTATTCATTTTCTCCCTTTAAACTAAAGCTAGGTTCTGAAGTTCCTCTACCCTTCCTAAACCATCCAAAGACCTTTCTAACGCACAGAATCAGCATCAACAATCCTCCAGGAAAATGCAAGTGCCCGAATAATTTCAGAAAGCGCGATGAAGTCTTTATAAAGCTAAGCAAAAAGCGTGCAAATATCAGACAGCTCCCAAGATTCAGCACAATTCAGGAGCCGTCGCCCGGAGATTGTCTAAGATACTCACTTTCTATTTTAAAAGTAATTCTGACAACTCCCACTTTTCTGCTTAAGCAGCGCTGGGACAGCAACTCTGGAACGCGCCTTTGAAAAACCAAAGCAGTGCCTCTGACCTGCGAGAAGCAGAATCTTTGTGCAACGAGAGTTAACGAAGCCCACGGAAGGACCGAACCACGCACTGGGAGGCACCCAGTTAGACACAACGAGAGAGTTTAGAAGCGGTGCTGATGGATATTTGCCTTCTGATAGCACCCGTCAGCTTTACCCCACCCGAGAGCCGAGCGGAACTTCGAGGTGCTCCTTCCCCGAGAAGCTCTACGCTTAAAACATAAAGGACCTGCCGTCGTCGGCGAGGAGATTTCCCCCCAAAAGAAGCTGGGCCATGTAAAGTTTAGCAGCGCTGCCCTCAGCCAGGGACGATCGGAAGGAAATGTGGGAGCTAAGCCCTGACTTTCAGAATTCCGAGGCGGTAATTTCCCCCCGCGACTCCTCTAATCTCAGGAACTGGTGCACCGGG
The DNA here is from genome assembly GCA_013389965.1 of Todus mexicanus. NCBI lineage: Eukaryota > Metazoa > Chordata > Aves > Coraciiformes > Todidae > Todus > Todus mexicanus. The sequence continues at coordinate 64,091 of WEIS01019403.1, read as the reverse complement.
GCAGCTGCAGCGGCGGGACGGACGCTGCCAAACCGGGCGCAAGCCTTCGGGAGTTGACGTACACGCTCATTTAGCGCAGCCTTTGGAAGTCAGCAGATTTAAATAAAGCTCTCGGAAAGAGCCGGCGGGGCTGGAGCGCTGGCTAGCTCAGATAAAAGAGGATTTCTGTCCTAAAACTCGTTGGGTTTTTGGTTTTTTTTCACATCCAGATTACTCCAGATGCTGTTACTGTAGCTGGGCTACACTCATCACCTGAGAAGTTTATTTGTCATCATCCTACCATCAAGTATTCAATTTTTAGGTATCTACAGGCACCCAGATTGCACAGAGTGTACAACTAAGGGAGGGCTCTGGGGGTCAAACTGCTGGCCACGACCACCTTGTGGAAAAACTTAGGGAAAGCACCACCAGACTCTCCTCAGAGACACCCAGGGAGAGACAGGACGCTGTGGACGCAAGTGAGGACATGACAAATCCTGATTAGATACGTGGAAATGCTTTTTCACCACAAAGGTGGTCAAAGGCTGGGACAGTGGCCCTGAAAAGCTGCAGGATTTGCATCATCCATGACCTTCAAAACCTGAGCCAGAAAAATCCCTGAGTAGCCTGCACCTCCTGGCCCTGCTTGTAAAAAAGGCAACAGGCTGGAGATCTTCAGATGTCATTTCCAGCCTGAACAGGCTGCCCAGGGCAGGGGTGGAGTCCCCCTGATCCCTGGAGGGGTTTCCAAGCCATGGAGATGTGGTGCTGAGGGACACGGGGTAGTGCTGAGCTTGGCAGTGCTGAGGGAATGGTTGAACTTGATGATCTTGAGGGTCTTTTCCAATCTAAACAGTTCTACGATTCTGTGATTCACAGCATGTTGTGCAGGGCTTGCAAAGGAAGGAAGGTCTCCCCTCGAGCCTCTTTTCTCCAGGTTCAACAACACCAGGTCCCTCAGCCGCTCCTCACCAGACCCTTCCCCAGCTTCGCTGTCCTTCTCTAGACACATCCCAGCCCCTGGGAGCAAGAAGCACTTGCTCTGTTCCACCTCAGCCCTCCTTTGTCACCAGAGAGGTGCCCTCTGCCCCGGGGGAGCCGCTCCAGCCCCTGGGAGCTGGCACAGCACCTGCCTGTGTGAGGAGAGGAATAATTCGTGCCACTTTTCTGGCTGACCGTCCTATTTCTTCCTTTATTTAAAATCAATACGTGCATCAGGCATGCTGCTAAAGCCATCGCCGGCTATGGAGCTGGAGCTCGGGTGTCGCTAAGACTCACACGAAGCACTGGAATATGGTAGCGGCACAGCGCGTGTGAGGCAGGTGTCTGATCTGTCAAAACGACTCTCAAATTATACCCTGGAAGTGTTGCTCAGGATCCTGAACGTTACCCCCCAGCGTTACTAATCCTCTATGCAGATACGTGCTGTTTAATTGCCAGCTGGGAATCACGATGACACGTTACATGACTAATTTTCCAAGCTACCGTCGTGCTATTTCTCCCCCCACCCCCCCCAACTCCTCCTTCTACTTCTCCCGTCAATCTCCTTTCACTCTATTTTGTTGCTGTTTCTCTTGCCAGAGCCACCCTCTTCGGCAGCACGTGGAAAACTCCAACAGTGGAAAATACAGCCTTTAAACATCGCGAGCAGAACGGGTTCAGAGAGCTACGCTCCTGCAGGTCTCAAAAGCAGCCCTCTCTACCCAAAACCTGCATAAGATTGCTTTGGTAGCTGGCGTTCCCCAAGAACATCCAATCTCTCACTATAATTTCAGAATCACGGAGTTGTTTCAGTTGGGAAAAGACCTTCGAGATCATCGAGTCCAACCCTTAACCTAACACTTCCATGTCTACCACTGCCCCGTGTCCCTCAGCACCACATCTCCACAGCTTGGAAACCCCTCCAGGGATCCTGGGGACTCCACCCCTGCCCTGGGCAGCCTGGGACACGCCTGGGGAACTCTTGACAGTGAATATGTTTTGCCTTATGTCCAAACGAAACCTCCCCTGGCTCAACTTGAGGCTCTCTCCTCTGGCTGGCTGGGTTTGGACATGACATAACCATTTTTCCCCCCCTCATTCTTGGGAGGGAAATTTTGACTTGCAATCCTTTCCTCCTTCACATATTTATAAACCTGAGCCCTTTAATTAGGTATTGCCATCTCGTTTGACCACCACGAGCTCTGTATCTTCCCTGACTGCCACCAACCCAACGCTGGGTACCATCGGGGTGATGTTCTCACTTAAGCACCCACACTTGAAGAGTCTTACGTATTTTTTTAGTAGGTTTTAGTTTGCCACCTTCACTGAAAGTCCCTCGTCTTTTGCTACACTGAAAGGCTAAATAAGTCCAACGTACGATTTGCATGATCCTTATAATGTGGAAAAGCCGTGCTACATCCTTTCACATTCCCCTCCTCCCGCTTCAGCAGCCCCAATATTTTTGCGCGTTATTTACAAAAACATTTATCCCTACGAGGGAAAGCGTTCGATAACTTCTCTTACTACGACTTTCCGAAGGTAGGTGGGTCCAAACACGAGCAAGCGTTTACGTATTACGATGCAAATAAAGCTGTGATGTTCTAGCCTCGGTCATTCCCTAACGAGAATCCAAGCACACACTTGACCACAGCACAGGAAGCCAAGGTTTTTACCCACGCTGACTGCAGCAAAACTTCTGTAATAACGCCCCATTAATAACACTCGGCGCTTTACGACCGCAGCGCTTAACTTTTCAACCACTGACCTCCAAGAGCTCAGCATCATTAAGCCCGTTCTGCACACGGGGAATAACCTGAGACGTGGAAACGTCCCCAAGGTCACTCGACTATCAGGTGAACAGCTCAAACTGGAAGCCAGAGCTCCTAAAACACAGATTAGTCCTCCCGGCGCTCAGCCACGCACGCTCACTTCCGAGGCTGCTTAAAGTTAGGAAAGCTCGCCTAAGGAGCGTGTGTGTTTGGCTGTTTTAACAGATCTCCCTCCCCTTCCTCCTCTCCTCCCCAGTTCCATTTCCAGACGCTTTTCTCCACGCTGGGTGCGCCATGGCAGGCTGCCGGGCGTTACGCAACCTCAGCTTCATTCCGTCTGGCAGAATTGAAGTTCCCCACAGCGCGTACTTCAGAAATCATTAAGACGGATCAGGATAGGAAAAAAAAAACAACCCCACAAACCAGCAGAGATCAACCTGCCAAAGCAACCAGTTTGCACGTTTCTCTCTCCTCCTCCTCCTCCTCCTCCAGCTAAGGAACAACTCGACAAACCAAAGGCTGTTCCTGGCTCTTGTGCAAAATCCAAGCGATCACCCTTGCTCTTCACAGGTACTGCAAGCACAAGGGTACAAGGATACAAGGTGATCCACCGTGGTCATGCTGAAGCATGAGAAGGAGATCAAGAGGCAGGACCCAATCCAGAAAGATAGTGGTGGGAGGAGGAGGAGGAAGAAGAAAATTGGAACAGCGCAGCAGGCATTTTTGGAAAGAATTGCGTCGACTTCTGAAAGTACACACAGCTGAGGAAAGTAATTTTCACTGATATTTACTCAAAATGAGTAAATCCCTTAAGTACAAAGCGCATGGGATCGCTCAGATGGCTTTTAAACAAGCAAAACAAGACGCATATGGGTCCGGCGAAGACAGCGTGCACGCGGCAGGGCTAAAAACTGAACCTTTTCTGCTATGCCTCGCAGCAAGTGAATGTTCCTACACAATTCCATCTCAGAAGGAAAACCACATTCCCTGACATTTCCATCACAAAAGTCACTGCTTCCAACTTCTCTAGAAGTTCTCCCTAAAGTCAGGCAGGGGCCTCAGACGGTAGAAATCCGCGGCTCTCCCCAAAGCGAACACACACCGCTGTGGCAGACCACCTAAAAGATAATTTTGGCTTCCTCTCACCAGATGGTTTCGCCTGCTGGGAAGCAAAACAAGATTGCTAAGCAGCGCTGCATCTTCATTAGCTTTCCCCAGCCAAGTCCCGCAACCAAGTGTTTCGCTGCAGCCCAACGCGTCAACAAACAAACACAAGGTTCGGCGATGAACTGGGCGAACGATTTCTTCTGCCGCTACCCAAAGGCTCTGCCAAATTTTGGTGGGGTTTTTAATTTTCCTTGTGGAAACTGCCAAGAGCTTCACACTAGAACTTGCATCAGCTAAGGAGAAACATCACATCTACCATCAGCTTTATCGTATCTGCACGGCAACGCGCTCTGGTTTGCTCCCATCCAAGCACGTTGCAGCGAATGGGCCCTCCGAACAAAACCCGTCTGAAATACAAAGGTTTTATTTAGGGGGTGTATTTTCCTGGGGCTGGCGAAGCTCCGCTCTATTTGTAGGGCGCTCTGTTTGCCCACCAAGCCCAGATTTTTATTTTCTGTTGCAGTTTTCGTGTTATCAGAAGCGCTGCTCCATTTTCACATCAATGTCAATCTCAATACGTGCCAGTCAGAGACAAATGTCCCGGGCACCGCAGGTAGTCTTACTGTAACGTACATTAAAATACCTAATGCATATCTAATTAATCTAATTCTCATCAGTTTTCTGGCTGCAGTAAGACAATTACACCTGCTACTGATGCAAAATGTTAAGAGCCTAGTTCGAACCCTATCTTTCAATAAACAAACAAACCACAATAAACTCAAAATAAAATGCAGAGAAGACTCAGAAATAACTCTGGATTGAGAGTCTGTGCAGGTAAATGATATCCTCTTGTGCTTCTAGGAGCAGCAGATAAATCGGGAGCATGAAAACCATGAAAAAAGATGCTCTGAAGAAAAGGGCACAGCTCCCAGAAGGGTTTTAAATTTGAACCCAAGGGGTGTCTCTACAATGTTTATAAAACGCTTTCTAAATTTTAACCATTCCCAAGGCATTGGTTCCAATTCCCACATCGCACAGGAACTCGTCGGAATTTTCACGCGTGCAGACCAACAAAACGTATCCATCGCCTTCCAAGTAATTTGCCTAATCAGAGTCTCAAGCTCTGATGCGTAAGGTGAATCATCTTTATAAACCAATTTATGGTGAGAATCCTTCACAGCCTCTTGTACAGCAAGAAGCTGCTTCTGACATCAGAGCCCCGGCTGATGTGTTATAAATACGCACTAGAAATAAAACTCGGGATTATTGGAGCATGGCTGTAGAGCAGAGCTGAAGAGCACAAACAGATCATTACAGGACATCTGAGATAGATATATATATATAGATAGATATAGATATAGATATATATAGATATATATGTATTTTTCCAGTTCATCTAAGCTCTTTCTGCACAGTAGATTAATTACGACATTAACTCTTGTAGAAATCAACAAAAACACACAGGGAGAATGGGGGGGGAAAAAGTAAGATCTACCTGAAAATGCAGTCTCCTCCAAGATATTTCTAACTCACTGCCTATTGTGCAGTAAGATGCGCAGACAAGCAGCAGCTAAACCGAGAACCACCTCCACAACTTGTGCTGTCTCGTTAAAGGCAAAAAATAAAAGGCATAACCAGAGGAGCTGGGGCGGTGCAGGAGCTCCCAGTCCGTGCTCTATCTGAGGGTTAAGTTGCTGAGAAAGGGACAGGAGCTCACAACAGACTGTGGTGGCTTTCCCCGGAAGAAATACAATCAGAGAATTGTTCGGGTTGGAAAAAACCTTTAGATCATTGAGTTAATTAAAAAACAGCCCCTACCAAACCAAACCGTCTCAGCAGCCCCTGCTTCCCCTGCAGGGATTTGTAATAAACCTGATCATAAAGTGATTAGCAGCAGCGTTAGTCAATATATTTACTGAAAACTAACTCAAGTTGTGTCTCAGGTCTCAAATAAAAACAATATTTATGATCGAGTTACAGGTGAGTGGCTCTGAGGGCTGCCCAGGATTGTGGGAAAAGCCCTGACTTCGAGGGTCAGAAATAGCAGGTTTAGAACTCAGCTACAGATTTTCCTTCTGCAATGAAATTCTTCTGAGACTTTTCTTTGCGGAGTCAGCAAAAACTATTTTAAGTGCAGCTCATCAGCATCCACAAACCCGGCTGCCTGTTCTGCTGCTCGTGCAGGTGAACTCAGGAGAAGTGGAAGCAAGAGGTGTAACGTGCAATGGTCGAACGATTAAAGCAGAAACGAGCTCTGGCTCCACAGCTCTCTGCATTGCTGGAGAAAAAAGAATCCTCCTGTCGTTCTGGCTCCTCGCTGGGGGAAATGGGGTGTGGGGAGGTTTTCCAAGGTAAAAGAGATGGCAAACGTGCTGTGCAGAATACAATCTCTTGTAGGGTTCAAAGGGCGGCATTTGGAAACAGCGCATCATCCCTCTGGGACGCCTGGGGTTTTACTGCCCCGTGTCGAAGGGCACATGCTCCATCCACAGATACTACAGGAAAGCTGAAAATTTAAGTGGGTGTTGCTGGGAAACGAATGGGAGCAGTGAGTCTTTTGGTGAGCACAGCAGTATCATACAGCGTTGGAAAGGGGCTCCGCTCCTGTCTCCATCCTGTGTTCTCCACTAAAGAGAAACGTGGAGAACCAACAGCCATCTCTGGCACAATCGTTCAGCTGCTTTAGGCACCAATATTCAGAATTCAGCTATGAGGAATGGAGTCCTCAGCAAAGGAGAGACAGGGACCTGGTGGAGCGGGGCCAGAGGAGGCCATGGAGATGATGCAAGGCCTGGAACCCCTCTGCTGGGAGGCCAGGCTGGGAGAGCTGGGGGTGTTCAGCCTGGAGAAGGCTCTGGGGAGACCTTCTTGAGGCTTTTCAGCGCTTGAAGGGGCCTGGCAGAAAGATGGGGACAGAGTTTTGAACGGGGCCTGTTGCGACAGGACAAGGGGGGATGGTCTGAAACTGGAAGAGGGAGATTTTGACTGGAGAGAAGGGAGAAATTGTTGGTGCCAAGGGTGGGGAGAGCCTGGCCCAGGTTGCCCCGAGAGGTGGTGGCTGCCCCATCCCTGTCCCCATTGCAGGGGAGGTTGTTGGGGGCTCTGAGCAACCTGCTCTGGTTGCAGATGGCCCTGCTTCCTGCAGGGGGTTGCACTAGATGACCTTGAAAGGTCCCTTCCAACCCAAACTATTCTATGATTCTGAGTTAATTCATTCACTCTTTATGTCCAAGTGAAAAGGCCTTGGTCAGCGCTATGTCACCACAGCTACAGCTGCTTTTGGAGCCTGGCTTGCGGTGCAGACAAGGCCATTCACGGTCACTACCCAAGGAGCAGTCCCTTTGCTGCTGTTTGGTGTTTGCGTCCATTTGCTTCGTTTTTCTGGTGCTATCTTTAAATGCTGTGTCTCTGTTAGCCACAAAAGGTTGAGGCAGTAAATCCCTGATACCCTCTGCAAACAGAAGCCTGGCAACACATTCCCAACAGATGTTAAAAATTACAACAGGTTGCCCTGCTATTTTCTCTGGTTATTTGCCAAAGTAAGCCCGAAGCATCCCCACCAATAAGCTGGCATTTAGAGAAGCACTCCAAAAAACACAGTCACAGCTGGACCATCTATTCACCAATATTATTCCTTCTGCTCCTCACCCATCAGTGGGATTTGCTGTGAAATGATTAACTGCCTGACCACCAAAAGCTCCTCCAGCAACCCAGGCAGTTCAGGAGATCCCAGCCCTGCTCACGCTAAGCCCAGTTACTGCTTGCTGATTCAAAACTCCAACAGCACGTAACCAAACGCTCTTGGAACAAATAAACCTCCACAAAAACCGGGCACGTTGCACCTCAGAAACAAATCTACAAAAGCAGATACTTCGTGTCCTATCCCACCTAGCCTGCCAGTGCTAATTACTGACAAATACAAGGCAAAGCTCAGGTCAGGCCACAGCTGCTTTACACAGGATGCCGAACAATAACTAGGTCTTTACCTTGCCTGCTGGCAGACGCTGCAAATCCAAGCCTTCTCCTTCTTCTGGTAAGAGCTGCAGTTCTTGCAGATGTTGTACTTGCAGTCTTGGCACTGGCGCTTGCTGTTGATAAGGAAGGTGAAAGGGGAACAGCAGCGAATGCAGCAGCGCTCGTTGAACTTCTGCTGCTTGGAAAGGATGCTGCACTTGTTGCCCTCTTCATCCAGCTTCTGCTTCATTTCACTGCAACGCAAAGCATGAGAACACAAACATCAACAACATTTCCCAAGGGCTATCTCCCTTTCGCCTTTCTCCTCTTTCCAAATCTTCATGTTACATTCTTCACGTAACTTTGGCTGATGTGAAATAAATGCCAGAAACGCATATTACAAAGCTAAAAAAGAAGGTTTAGTCACATCATTTCAGAGAGAGTCGGGTGTTTTACTAGTCAGGGCCAATACTAAGCCAACTGTTCATGGAATTCTTGGTAGACCCCTTGAAGTTTTCAGTATTCCAGCAGAAGAGCCCATTTATTAAAAAAAATAACTAAACTATGCATGCCTTATTCAGTAATTTGCCATGTCCCATTTTACAGTGCTTCTCACATTTTACAAATTAGGCGGCGTAATCCACGATAGGAGTAAGAAAAAACATCCAGAAAGAGGAGTTGCCTAGGTTAGGCAAGTCCGCCAACTCATGACACGGTTTCTGGCAGGTACAACTAGAATATACATTAAAAGAAAAAAAAAATTACGATTCATAAAAAAATATATGAAAGAAAAAAAGCTTACAGAACAGTGTGTGCATACAAATACATTTATGCTTTCCATTTCTCAGAATTAATCGTGGCTACTTAACGATTTGCAATTAAGAACCACTTCTAAGACTAGAGGAAAGCAAAAAGTCTAAATAAAATTTCAAGGTCCCACAAGAGACAGATTAAGTTGCAGTTAGACAGAGGCCTGACATGCTGGCGGACACTTCAATTAATGCTTAAACATCTTGCTAGAGGAAAAAAAGAAAACGCTTATCGCATACTTATTCAGGAACTCAATCAGGATCATCTATAAGCATCATTATGAGCCAAGCCTGGAACACTAAAAAGCCTCACATCACCGGGCTACACATCAGCTTATTTGCCATTTCTGCCTCAGATTCATAACTCAAAATAAAACTGGTTTATTTTCTCAAACTCTTGACAGGTCAATTCTATGCCTCAAGTCCAAAAGGCAATTATCTAGAGCATATAAAATGTGAACATGCCTCATGTTGAGCTCGATTCCTGATATAAACCTTGCATAAACTTAAACCTCCTGCTTGACCCCTGGACAAAAGTTTGGCTATCTTAGACCAGCTGCTCAAACCTACATAAATACTTCCTGGAGTTTCAAGTAAGTAATTTTAATTAATGATTTTTGTCCATGTGAGAAACCTGACTCGTTTTCCCCACATTTTTATGGGATGTTACAGATAAAAAAGTTAAGAAAGTTATCACGTAAGAGAGGTAATGTCTGAATTATGCACATCAAACTGGCTTCCTCGTGTGAACGGGAAGGTGGGAAACACGGTTCCCAGGAGAGAAGATGGTCAAGGGGAGGGCTCAAGGAGGATTCTGTGGCACAGAGAAGAAGCGACAGCAGCCCAAGATGCTGTAACCTTTGCGTGAGGCTGCAGACCCCAGGCAGCAGATGCTAGACAAGAACAGCTATGCAACTGAGGTCAGCAGGAGTACGAAAAGACGACATTTGTGGCCGCATGCAGCTCTGTTCTCTCCTGGAATTACTAACACTGATATTTGGTATTACCAACCTGCACGCTCAACATTGGCATTTTGACCCCTCATTAAGGCTCTTGGACACGACAGCAAGATAAACCACAGAAGCAAAGCCACCTAATCAAAGCACCACAATAATGCTCACACAATATAAACACCAGGTAGTTTCCTTCAGAGCTGAGCTAATAAAGCCCGATACCTAGGAAAAGCTGAGCACACTCCGAAGCCTTTTCATCAGCACAGGCATTAATTACATCTCTCTCCTCTATCTGGCTGCCAGTGGTAGAACTTTAATATCATTAAAGGCATCTGCCTCGCTGTTAAATAGGACTAAAACCGGTCAACGGATTCAAAAAGTCAATAGGGTAGCGTTGGACAGGCTGGCAGAGAGCAAGCGTGACAGAAGCAGCTTGATTTCCACAGGAAACCAGGCAGAACGGAGAAGAAAGTCACGTACATCCCTCTGAGGGCTGGAACAAACACAGGTCCTCATGCACCGCCTGCCAAAGGCTGTTCTGGTTTCTACGAGGAGTTAAATGGCAAAAGGGGCTGCCAACAGGACTCGACAGTTGAAGCCAAATAGCTACTCCCCACACTCTTTTTGTGGAAGCAAAACATGGGCTTCCTAGGAAGGCCGAGTGCTGCTCAACACTGGGAGGGAACTCAACCTGCCTGCTGTGAGGAGAATTACACAGTCAAAGGGAAAAGTCACCTCTGGTTTGCTCGCAGCAATACTAAGAAGGTCTCACTTGCTGGATGATCACTGCGAGCAGGACGATTAATGTGAGGTCCAATCTCAACACACTGAGAAAGTCCGCAGCGCTGGGATCCAGGAATCGTGAGCTGAAGTTTGAGGCAACCCGAGTTTGAAATTCTCGGGCTTTACCTTCAGGGTGTCCAAAGCGCTTGGTGCAAGAAGGTTGTAACCGTGGTCTAAGGGCAGGAGAGCACTTTAACACCACCAATGTTCACGTGCAACGAAGCGCACTTTCCAAAGGGTGATGGGATGGAGAGAAGAGGGAGAATGCGTGTGAGCTCATGTGCGTGAGCTCACGCATGCTTCCTTCCCCCAGAATTACCTCCCCAAGGAGGGAACACAATCTATTTATACATCTATAGATGAATGCATGTGCAAATAAAACAAGCAACAACAAAAGCCCGCACAAAAACACCCCTTCGGGGTAAAGGGCGGAAGAGTGGGAACCACAAACGCCAGGATTTATTCCCATCGCTCAAGTCACAACTGACGGTGCTCGGCTATTACGGTTACGTGGAGCATCATAACAAGGACGTGTGGAGAAGAGAGCTGCTGTCTGAATGCATCTCCGACTGGGTTGCATTTCCTTCCTTGAGCGGCTGCACTTCACCGCGCGCCTGTAAGCACAAAAGCAACGAAGAATACTCAACAGAGACCCAACGCGCCTGTCACCACGCCTAGCTCTGTCAGACAGCGGTTTATTGAACTCTAAGCTCCAAAATATAGAGGCATATTTAGATTTCTCTCTTTTTTTTTTTTTTTGGGGTATTAATTAATCTGCAACAGTTTGCACGACAAAAACGTAATTAATTTCAGTCGGTGTTTCGGGTGATAGATCCCTGGTGCGTAATCCTACACAAAGCCAGGTTAGGAATGTTTTCCAGTGTAGTGCTTTGGAGGTAGGTTTTGCTATTATATTCTGAAACTCTTCTTCCCCTCTCCACCCACTACTTTTTTTACTGATATACTCATTTGTCCAAAGTCACCAGCTTTTGGCACGCTTTGGTTCACCCACGGCACAGCAGCGATAACAATNGGAGAAATTCAAAACCTGCCTGGATCAGCTCTAGGTGATCCTGCTCTGGCAGGGGGGTTAGACGAGATGATCTTTCGAGGTCCCTTCCAACCCCTGATGTTCTGTGACGCTGTGATTCAGTCAGTGCCAAGCTAAGCAGTGGCTCTCCTGCCCCAGGCCAGTACCTCACTGGTTGTACCAGGCTCTGTCCTAATCCGTTCACAATTTCACGCTCAGGTGAAGCCGTTCCACAAAATGCTGAATTGCTGCTGAATTACTTCGCAGACGCTGCGCTGGTCTAAGGGAAGTTTTTGGGTTATTTTGTTGCTGGCACAAGCACTGTCAATCACTGCCTATCATCAGCTGCAGCTGACTGACATGTCAGAGTGTAGATATACGAAATAAATAACACACTGGTATTACTTTAAATACCTCCTCCTCACTTTGTAAACCCGTAAATTGTCAAGAGACTCTGCCTTTAACCTCCTCCTCTTCTATCACGTCGAGTATCTCAGGAGCAGAGGCTGTGCACCACAGGTAGGCTTTGAAACCGAGCGGAGCGGAGCAGAGCAGCGAGGGAGAAACAGGTCTTGAATGATACAGAAGATATTCCGGGGACCTCTGGGGACATTGGGAATCTCTGCACGAAAGCTGAAATGATCTTTTCCAAGAAGCGGTGCTCCAAGTATGGGCTCCTTCACCCTCCTGTTCTAACACGGCCACAGGGCACCCTTTCAGTGAAGAATCTTTTCCTTACGTCCAACCTAAAGTTCCCTGACACAGCTCGAGGACGGCTCCTCTTGCCCTACCTCTTGTTGCTTGGGAGGAAAAAAACAACCCCACCTGGCTCCAACCTCCTTTCAGGGAGCTGTTGAGAGCCAGAAGGTCTCCTCTGAACCTCCTTTTCTCCAGGTTCAACAAGCCCAGACCCCTCAGACTTGTGCTCTAGACCCTTCGTTAGTAGCAGGAAATTTTTGGGGGGGGTGTGAAGTTGTTTTTTAGCAGGGTTACAGCATCTCTACTGCTGGCTGACGACCCGCAAACATGCAGGGTGATGAAATACAGTAAAAGAAACCTCGAAGCAGTTAGTTGTTCATCAAGGAGAAATTGTTTGCCCTCTGGGAAAAGTACCCTGAGTAAATTGCTGAATCCTAAATAGTGTTTTACATGTGCCTGAGCTGGAAAAGATGTCCCCCTGTGCTGGAGGGTAATTCTTCCCTGACTTCAATGGAACTTGCATAGCTTGAGCTTCCGAATTATATAATTACCCTTAAAAAATACACTTACAATGGCTTGATAAAATTGTACATGCCAGGATTTTGGTTGAGATAACTGGAGACCCACAAATCTTAACAGGCATATAATGCATATTTTAAAATGTTTATCCAATTTACGTAGCTTGCTGCTTTTTCTTACTGCATCTCTGTTTCTTTGATCTGCTACAAACTTCCCTTTATGTTCTTCTGATTAAATAATAAGTCTGGGGATTTCTCCCCTGTTGTAAATAAATATTTCATCGTTAAGGATTGTGAAAAAGTTGAAGCCACTGAAGACTTCTGAAAAGATTCTAACGAAACTTTTCCGCAGAGCAGAGGCAGCTTAGAGCAAATTTTCTTTTACTTGGCTATTTGTGGTGGACTTAAGATAGACAAAAGCGCAAATATTCTGGGTGAAACAGCGCGTTGAACGTAACACATTTTAACGGGGTGTGACAAAAGCTGCTATTCTACTGATTTAAAGCTCTGCTTGAATTTATGCTTTTGGAGCTCTCCGATTCGAGGTACGCGAAGAGAGAAGGAGAGAGAGAAAGACATTGAAGGGACTTGAATTTCAAGAGAATGACCCTCGTGCACCCAAATCGCACTGACACGCTTCAAGCAGAAAGCACCTCCGCAGTCAGGGAATATTTATGGAAAACACGGTGATGCCTTTTCCCTTTTCTAGGCAGTAAAATCTGAGTTAAGCATTTTTAAGACCTTTCTGAAGCAGATCTCCACTTGGCATTTCTTTTACCCTCTAAGCATCAAGTTGGTCACTTCTTTAGTCTTCTCACTTACTTGCAAACTAGATGCATAAAACTCAACTGAGCAATGAGTTTCCTAAAAAGAGATATTGATTTTGTCAGCACTAGAACTTTATGCCATTAAATTAACATGAATTATATTATACATTGAATTATATTGCTAAGGTTCCTGTTGGAGGAGTTTCCTCCACTTGAGGTTTAATTAAATGCATTTCGTTATCTCCTATAAATCAACAGATATTGCAGTTGCAGAGATATTCCCTTGTGACCACTTAATTACGGGAGTTTTTGTAGTCCTGCCATTTATCGAGATGCCAATACTTTTCTATTCTGGTTATTTTAAAAAAAAAACAACCACCACCAACAACAAAATAAACCTGTTTCATAGTCTCTCTCATTTTTCCTTTGACATTATATGTTGGGTTTTGAGAAGAAATAAATCGTTGCTTTTAAATGCACAGCAATTTATTGTATATTTAAAAAAATAATCAATATGCTTCTGCAATAGGTGGTACATTTTCCGTACCAGCCCAAATCCATTCATTGACACGTAGACTGCTTGACTGTATTGTGTACATTGTGCTCTTGCTGCTAGTCAGTAATATTCTCATTTTTTCCCCTCCTCTGGTTGTCCAAACGACTCTCAGAATTAGGTATTTTCACACGTGTCAAGCTTGGCAGACCCAGGACAACCACGTAACAAATCCATCCATTTTCCTGGTACCAAGAACAATTTAGGAGACAGTTTTCCTATCACAGCTGAATGATTTCAGCTGGAGTTCCTGTGAGCAACCACCATCTGCTCCCGGAGACTAATTTCTCTTCTTTTTACTGATTTAGCCTAAAACTTACTCTTGATGCTTCCAATCAAGGCAGGCCCTCACTCAGTGAGAGACTGATGTGAAAACTACCCAAAATGCTTCAAAAAAAGGAGCAACCGAGACAAAAAATGTATTTTGCATTCATTAATTGACTTTATCTTCCTGGAGTCCTCCTTCTCCATCTGCTTTAGAGGGCCCACTCAATCAAAGACTCTCTAGAAAAGTTTCTTCCTCCTGATATCTATCAAATTTAGGTTTTATTAATTACTCTTCCCCCAACATTAAGGAAAGCTTTAGGTGGCCTAATCCACCGGCAACTTTAGTCACTCAGTGCTACAAAAAAACCAAAGGAAATCATTAAAATAGCTGAAAATTCTACATGGAAACACGATTTTCGTTTCAAACCCAAGTAACTGGCTACTGCCCTTCCTTCCCTACACATTTTGATGACCAAAAAAGAGGTTAACACTTACAGTGTCCTTACTGCCGTCTGAACTGATACATGTAAGAGATTTTACACATCCAAAGCACCATTTTCTGCAAATTCAGCAAACAGGACTTAATTGTTTTGCCTCTAATCCTGTTTTCCAAAGCTTTCTCCATAAAGCATGAAGTAAAAAGTACGAAGTTCCAAAGCTGTCGCCAAGCGTTTTGCTCCGATTTTCAAAATCAAAGGGGGGGTACGCCTGCAGGAAATTCTTCTTATCAATCACATTCCAATAAAACGCCCAAAGTATTTCAGAAACAAGCAATCTAATATCACTGGCTTGCAGAAGGGCACCAGCACCTACACCAGAGCTTTCAGATGACGGGAATAAAATATGACCGTGTATTCATGGAACGTCTTGATGTCTTCCAGAGCTGGTGATAAGATGAATAATAGCAATAATGAACGACACACTGCTGTCCTTTCATTACTGAGTAATTCACTTTAGAAGTCATTAGGCGATTGCAGATTGTTTCAGATGAGATGCTGAGCTGCTGCGATGCTGAGCTGCTGCTATTTTTATTTTATTTTCTTTTTTTTTTAAGCTTCAGCCTCCTGACTTCGGCCTGTAGTTATGCAATACCGTAAAAGCAGATCCTTCTGGTTTCCAAGAATAGTTTTACTGCGTATACAATTAACTAAGCAAGAACCCAGGGGTTCTGCAAATGACGTGCTGCTGTTTATTGTTTGCTATTTCTCCTGTAAACCTGATTATTCCCCCGACAAACCTCAGCAACTGAGCTCCTGTGCAACACCAAGGAAATAGCCTGTTCGCTTGTGCTTCTGATGGCGTGTTCCTGCTTATGCTCTTGGTTGTGTACTTTAACTTTCTGCTGCGTTACCTGCTGCAGAAAATTAAATTATGTGCTTGCGTTATGAATTTTCTCACCTGCCAGCACTGCAAAGAAGGCTGTTGTATGAAAGACGTTTCTTTAAACCAAAGGTTATCATTAAGCGCTGACTGGCAAAGGATACTGCAATTACCGTTTTATTGGCTTTCATTAGCAAAAGAAAACAGCAGGAATATATATTTGTACTAAGTATTCTGTGACTTAATTCAGTAACGTTTACTCTGCCTTTCTGAGCTTGCGTGCAGGCAATGGAAATGTTTAATTTAAGTGCCCAAGTTCTCAATGTAAATTCAGTCACAATACCAGTTTCCATTAAGCCAATGCATTCCATTTTGGCCAGATTTCCTCCAATGCTACAGGAGATTTCACCCCCAGAAGGGACTGAGAAAGCGCTCCTAGAAAACCTCCAACAGACCTACAGTGCCCACAGCAGCTCATCAAACAGGGTTGGAACCCAGATGGGGGCCTTTGCAAATGATGAGAGCTCTCAAGGAAAACTCTCAGAGGACCCTTCTGCAACAGGAATCTCTCCTTGGGTCCACCTGATCTTCATTCCCATGACAAACTGAGAAGCAAGGTTAAAATACAAGGAGCTCTGTCCTTCCTGAGCCTAAGATCTGCCATCTCAGGTCAATCCAGCTGAGCTCCTGGATGGACAAACCAGCTTAAATGTAGTTGTGTTGTCCCCTGGATCTGTTCTGTGCAGGAAACAGCAAATCCCATCATATTTGCAGATGCAAGGTACTGAGAAGAACAATAGTTTCTGTATCTTCCTCAAAGGGACTGTTTAAAAACTCATTTAGAATGGGGTGAAGCAAACAAAGAAGGGAATTTAACAACCCTACCACCATGACACAACCAAGATAAAATTCTTCTACGGTAATAAAATGAATCATGTTATAAATATAGATGTTTTAATTGCAAATTAAACAAAAATATCCTACAAAAAGGCAGCAGAAAACCAGGAGAGTCACGTGCGGCGCTGCTCCGTTTGATCAGGATGGGAAATGGCACAAACACCAGAATAAAGACTAGAATGATACAGCAGCATCCAAAAAGTTTTTATATTCCTTTTTACAAAACCATTTTACTCACGTCTTCCTAAACTGGTAGATCTTTAAGGAATTCACATCTCAGGGATGCTCGGACATGGCTCTCTAGTGTAAATGAAAAGCTCTTCTCAGGCACATTTCTGAATTTTTACATTTTTCCAGGGAGCGGATTTCAAGTGTGTAACAAACAGCTCCACCTACTGTCCCAGCAGCAAGGAAAGCATCTCCCAAAAGTTCATTTCCAAGCTGCAGTAAGTGCAACAGATGTCTTACAACCCCCTTCCACCCTACCCCTTTGTGATGAAGGTCTAAGTCTGAAGAAACGTAATATCAAAGCAAAAAGAAGAAAAGAATCGGTCGTGTAATAAACCACTCCGAAGTCCTTCAGATCTCCTGAAGGTCCCCATCCCAGGCAGAAAAATCAGAACAACCGCATGGAGAAGCAGCCCCTCCCCGCTCAGCTCCTGACACAAAGCCCTGGAAGAGAAAGCAAAGACACTGCCCAGCAGGTCCTGATTTCTTGATGTCTTGCAGAAGAGCTGCCTCTCACCGCCACCATCTGTCTCCCAGAGAGAAAATCAGGTCTGACTGAAAACCCCTCAAGCACTACATCAGCCAAATCAAAGCTTGACACAATCCGTTGTGGGTTTGGTGTTTTTTTTTTCTGAATTTTGAACATGCAAGCTTCTTGAGCACAAGAAAGAGCCTATCTAGAAATGGGAAAAGACAAGCAGCTTGAGTGCGGATCTTCTGCGTGACACGAGGAGCAGCGCTGCACCAACCCCTACCAAATCAAGGGGCATTATTCATTTGATCAGCTCCTACAGTCTCACGGTAGCTCAGCTGTTTTGATGCACGGGTCAGACTTGTGCACAGCTTTTCTGAGTGAAACCCTCCTTATAAACAAATCAATTATACATGGAGGAGGAGGAAAGACGGTACTCCCTTTTCTTTCAAGTATCAGAAAAATATTCAAGTACTACAGTGATGTGGTGACTCAGAAAAACACAACTCCAGATCTTTCAGACTGTGCCCCAAGCTATGGTTCGTAACTCACAAGATTCTTCAAAGGATCGGAACAGTTTGGATTGGAAGGGACATTAAAGATCAGGGAGGTTGGAACTAAATGCACTGAGCAAGGCCATCTGCAACCAGAGCAGGTTGCTCAGAGCCCCCAACAACCTCCCCTGCAATGGGGACAGGGATGGGGCAGCCACCACCTCTAGGGACAACCTGGGCCAGGCTCTAATCACCCTTTGTGTCAAAAATTTATTCCTTCTCTCTAGTCTAAATCTCCTTATTTTAAACCCATCCCCCCTTGTCCTGTCCCCACAGGCCCTGCTCCAAAGTCTGTCCCCATCTTTCAGCCAGGCCCCTTGAAGCACTGAAAGGCCTCAAGAAGGTCTCTGCGGAGCCTTCTCTTCTCCAGGCTGAACAACCCCAATTAATTTTTACGAAACTGTGTAAAGTAGAAGCTCGTATGATGTTTCTTATGAGACACGGAGAATTACATCTGATTGGGGAACTACCTGGTTCCTATCACACAGGTCCCTAACTCACAAACCTTACTATGTGCTGCTCTCTCTCTCTCTCACCCCACTCGAAGTCCACAATAAAAAGGGAAAGGCACAATAGTCTGAGTCTACTTATTGTCCATCCAAAGGTCAGCAGTACATGACAGACATTTTAATAAGGCTGGAGGTGGGGCAATTTAACCTCCTTGAATCAACCGTTCACTATACACACCCCCCCCAGCTTACCGACCAGGCCCACCTTTACCAAGGCCCCGGGCATGAGATGGTCAACTGAAAATCAGCGTCATACTTTTCACGAAATGAAGTACCACAAGCATTTTGAACTCCAACAAATCTCTCTATAACTAGACCTCATTACTTCAGCTATTCTACTACACCAACCATGAAATTAGCCTCTGTCCTGTTTTTATGTACCCTAAGGATATTGCTTTCCATTTCGTACTCTGCACCCCACTGACTCACTCATTCGATCATCTTTCGAGCACAGAATGAAAACATTCCCCGAGTACATCATGTAAATAGAATTATTCTGAAGCAATTTCATCCAAGCTGAAAAGACAAGAGACAGACATGTGAGAGGAGAGGTCACTGAATGATCTACGTAAGAGAAGGTACAAGCAAAAGCTTTCCTCTCTATAAAAAGCAGCTTAGGGTTAATGAAATGGGTAAGACCACCCACAAAGCATTGAAATCTACTGCAGAAATGGATGCCAGGTGAAAATAGATCACGCTACAATTTCAGTCAGTGATGTGGTATCCATCCTACATGGATGGAGTCCTCACAGCTGCCTTCAATCTTAAGTAGTCACAAATAATAGCTCAAGATCTCTCTAAAGCTTTGAGTTCCTACTCACTCAGATTGCTCAGATTTTTCAGGAAAGGCTGTAATATCCTAACTAATTAAAACCAGCAATGAAGATGCATCCATATGATGTGACTTCATTCATCCAGCGTCTCAAAATATCTTCAGGGGAGGGATTACCTTTCCTCTGCCCTGAGAGCACAACTTTGGGAGGATTTCTTCTATCACACCAACATGGAATTAGGATTTAGCATCTGGGTGGATGAAGTCACGTAATGTGGATGCATCTTCATTGCTGGTTTTAATTCTCCAGAGCTTGCTTTAAAAGCAAGCATGAATCTTCATCATACAGAAAACTACACAACATAAATCAAAAGCAAGATTGTTTTGGTAAAACATCCAACAATAAAAGTGGCAAAGATAAGAACCAAAGGAAAAGCATTTTAGGCATCTACATCTCTAATTACTCCTGTGTCATGGTTTAACCTCTGCCAGCAGTTATGCTCACCCACCGCTTCCCCACCACACCCCTCCTGTGAGATGGGAAGGAGAATCTGGAGGAAGAAAAAGAAGTGTGACCCTGGGGACTGAGATAAGGACAATTCAATAAAACAACGCAAAGACTGAAGGAAACACCAGCATCATTAGATAGCACTGATGAAATGAGAGACAAAGCAAAGGAAAGAAGCCAGGAAGGCGATACCTGTGCTCGAGACACCAACTTTCCCTGCTCCAGCCACATCGAAGCCACACGCTGCAGCAAGTTAGAAACAGGCACCCCCCATCCCTCCCCTTCTATAGGGGCAGGATGTCAGTGGGATGTCAAACATCCCACCACCTGGCTCGGGTGTTTATCCAGCTCTGGCCCCTCCCAGCTAATTGGACCAGCAGCTGCTGGGGATAATGAACCCCAACCCCACCCAGGACATGATGACAGCTTCAATTAACTGAATTTCAACCAAGAAAGTCAAGCATAAAGACGTAACTAGCGCTACAAATACTCAGCAGGATGCACTAATATTTCCCTGGGGAGATAAAGAACCCGAAAGGATTAATTAAGAACAAGACTAAGACACGGTAGATTAAATTTACGGAAATTTTGCATGCGTTTGCATCCTGATCCAAACCAGCTGGAATCCACTTCGAATATTTCATTGGGTCCCAGTTACAAAGTAAACCAAGTGTGCTGAAAGATTACAGAGAAATTGATTTTCCCCCCTTCATTTACCTTCACTTCTGAGTCAATGGAAACTAAATGTTTAATCTCTCTCTATATATACATATACATAAATACACACACAGAGGACAGTGTAGGACAGTTAGTGGGTTTTACCAAAGCTCAGTCTTCTACTTGTACAACACCAGGGAGTTTACTTCTACTGCAGCTTCCAGCACCAAGCGCCTATATGAAAATATAGACCCTTCTGAAGTGAAAAAACAGGAAAGGGATATACTAGAAAGACCTAGATACATTTAGGTTTTATTCTGAAAAGTAATATGGTTGATTTCAAGATAAATCTTTTTCTGCTTTCATCTGAAACTGATGAAAGAAACTGTAATAATTCGTAGCATATGTTGGCATGGGATGTTCGAAGTGCACACCAGAACATCTAAAATCCCAGCCATCCTGAACACAGAGAACAGCTCGGGGGAAAACTGCATCTTACCAGAAGCCCGAAGCGATAAAAAACTCAATGCAAGTGCCAGAAAGACTCAAAATTTCTATTTTACTTCAAAACGAAGTTAAACATCTCAGGCCAGCTACACCAAGCCCATCTTTTGATAGTGTCTGCAGTGAATAAAAGGGAGATAAACACACAAAATCCAGTCACTTGTTTCACAGTGAGTGAAGAGGATTACACAAAATGTATAGATTTCTAAATATATAGATTTTTATATATATACACATGCACAGACTTAGTATGTAGAGGACACATGATACCTTGTGAACAGCAACTGAGGCAGACAGAACAGGAATTACAATTAATTGTGGGGTTTTTTTCCTCCAGATGGATTTCTACATACATAACCCCCCCAAAAAAGCAAAATTGATCTTAACACACCAGAATCAACGCAATGACTTAGAAACCACGTGAAATATTACTGCTTAAATAATATCAGAGATTGGAACTTATTGTGGGGATTTTTGTGGGTTCGGGTTTGTTTGGTTTGGGGGTTTTTGTCCGGGTGTTGTTTTTTTTTGCTTTATAACAAGCCTATATAATTTTTCATATCCGAAGCATCTCAGCTCAAGGATATATACGTCTAGGCCCCACACCACCACTAAAAATACAGTATATATTAAATAATGACAATAATAGCATCAGGAAAAAAACCACAACAAACCAGCATGCCCTCATTTGATAAACACAGAGACATTTTTGCTGCTGTTAAACCAGTGTACATTGCAGCAAATCACCCGCAAGTGCACAGATTACTCCTAATTTCCAAATACAGCAGCACACAAAATTACTTCTGAAATGACACGCTGCTTTTGCAACCCTTAACCCTGCAGTCGTTTGCTGAATAACCTCGCAACACTTAACGTGACAAACCCGGCCGTGCCATTATGGGATGAAGATCCAGCTCCATGAACTCCAAATACATCCACGTTGTCGTCACGAATGCGCAGAACCTCTTCAATTTGATTACATAAAGCACTTCTGGCGGGCCTGCAACTTTTTTTCATTTCCAATTGCTTCCACACAAAAAAAAGTGAAGTCTCAGTTTATTACCAGCAACCCCTTGGTGGATGGCCTCCCCAGCACCACCCCAGACAGAATAATGCATTTCTCAAGAAATGCTACGGTTTGCTTTTAACACAGAGAAATAAGCCTTAGGGCTTGCATTAATCATCTCCCAGACATAGTTCCGCAGTGTTCTTTTATTCAATACCTCACAAGCACATTCTCTTTCTGAAGAAAGTGCTTTTATTAAAGGTAACCTCTTTTAATCAAAATATGCCCTAACCCTTGTTCTCTGGCTTATTTGGGGCTGACAAACACAAACTTCCGTGCAAATTAATGAAGAATCAACCACATCTGGGCAAGGAATACAAACCTCTTCTAGAAATAAACCCTTAGCTATTGAATCACACAACGTTCAGGATTGGAAGCGACCTCAAAAAAATCATCTAGTGCAATCACCCTGCCAGAGCAGGATCCCCCAGATCAAGTCACACAGGAATTGCTTATTTGAAGGAACTGCTTATTTGAAGGAATGATTCTATTGAGACAATCAACAGGGAGTCCAAAAAGTATCTTAAGTGGCATTTACGAAGACACAGAAGCGTGGAGGTTTATCTGACTTGCTAACAAGACGTAAGGCTTTCGTGGCAAGCCCCTCAAATCCAGATACTAGAATGCTGCTTCCAGAGGTAGAAGGGCATTTAATCATCGCATGCGGCCTTCTCCAGTGTCAAGCAGGATAACAATCAGTTTAGACACCCAAAAGAGACAAAAAATAGGAAAGGCTTAAATTTTGCGTCTTTCTTGACACAGCCCATGCCTTTCTTGAGCAAGGCAGGAGACACCCCACTCGGCCACAGCTCACTGCGAGTAAAAACTACGTCAGAGGCAAGAAAGAACCTAAAATGACTTTAAAGACAAACACAAACGCTGACAGAATCAATCGCAAAACAGAAAACCTAATTAAAGTGTTCTGGATCGAAAGCAGGGTGGCAAAATCCCCTGATACATAAATAGTAAAGACAGTACCGGCTTAATTTTCCTGATTTTTTTATGTGTTTGGTGGTATTCTATATGTTTTTTGCTCCGCCACATTCTATCAGTTTGGAAAGGCTGACTGCGTTGACTTCTTAGTACTCAAGCTTTGTGCAATCGAAATAAAGCTGCTCTGTTTTGATTTATCACGGAACACTTCAGGGTTTTCATCCTATAGTTCAGATTGTGATTAGATCTCAGCTTTTTTTTGTTGTTTTCAGACAACATATTCTGCAATTAAACTTCGCTCCATATTGTCAGTGTTTCATGACAATGTGGGTGGTGAAATCCTGGTTGTCCAGACAGGTGGTAGAAGTCCCATCCTTGGAACCATCCCAGGTGAGGTTGGCTGGGGCTCTGAGTAACCTGCTCTAGTTGCAGATGGCCCTGCTCCCTGGAGGGTGTTGGACTAGATGACCTTGAAAGGTCCCTTCCAACCCAAACCAGTCTATGGTTCTACAATTGTTTTAATAATTGTGCAAAGAAAGCTAGTTTGGTTGATGTAACACTTCCATACGTCAACGTAAGCACTGAAGAAGACATACAAATGGTGTCACATGGACTGACTTTTCCAAATTCCTGTGAATTCATCTAAAATTGTTTTCAGAAACGAATTTAAAATCTGCTCAACTTGGAGATCTCCCTTTGAACCTTCTACCAACAGCGTTGACCGCCTCAGAAAGGGGAAAACAGAGACAAGGTAACATACGGGTCCTAGATAATACAAGAATTAATTCAGTTGTAAAAAAGGAAGCCAAAGACTCTTTCAGGGCTGTAGTTTGAGTTCTCCATTTGCCATTAACAAATACGTTGCTGCCCTGAACAGAAAATAGTTAAAAATAATTATTCAGAAGTTATTAACATCCTGAACTCAGGGAAAAAGCTATGGAAATATAATTATGTATATTCATCAGTGTTGGCCTATTAGGTACATAATATGCATTTTTTAATATTGCTTAACTACAGCTCCATTCTCACGGGTAATCAGAAAACCCCACGAAAAACACACGTCTGAAACATTCACCTGAGAGAGTAGAACTAGAATCTTAAAGCACAGGAAACGTTGCATATTCTTTACAACATTTGTTTAGTCAATCCCATTGCCCCTCTCCTCTGCGTTCACCACCATAAAACTTCCCCAGTTGGGGGGCAACAAGTCAAATGATCAAAGTTTTGAAATTGAAGCTTAATCACCTTTTTTTTTTAGACTTTAACTTAAATTTCAGACTCACTAAGCTGTGTCACACTCCAATCTGAATCACAGAATCATTTCGGTTGGAGAAGACCTTTAAGATCGTCAAGACACACGCACACCACCAACCAAATCACCAAATCCCACCATCCTTTCTCCTTTGCTGGCTTAATTTTCCAGCTACGGAGAGACCTCAAAGTTACGAGAATACGTCTCACATTTGGCTGGTGCCTCCCAACTGGAAATGATGCCAAAAGAGATGGGGTCCAGGGCATCACTGATCACTTCTCTGCCTTATTTCTTGCTGGCTTGTGTCTTCCCTGTGTGTCCTCATGTTATTTAGGGCTGTGCAGGCACAGAGGAAGCACGGAATCACCACGGGACAGCTTGACATGTCCCTCCTCCCCTTCGCAAGGTTTTTGAACCACTTCTAAAGACTCCTGTTCCAGAAAGAGAGCTGCTCTTGATTGCTGGGTACACAGTGCACCTGGAGCTATCTAGCGTCGATATACATTATTCAAGGTTCTATAAAATGGCAAGCAACCAGCACATACGTAACCGTAAGATCAAAGAGACTCAGCGAAGAGCAGAAAAGGAGCTGCTTCCTCATTAAATTCAGAGATAAGGAACACAGGCAGGAGCTGAAATAAACTTTCATTAGGGAAAAGAATTCTGGAGGCCAGAAGATCTCAGCCGCTTCGCTTCAAAGTGCTCGCAGGGCTTGTCTCCCGCGCGCCTACTCGGTTCACAGTGCACCTTCCTTGGGGAAGATAATGTGTGAGGAGGGGACAACGTGACCCAGAAACAAGGCGGCTCTGGTCTTGGGAGAGCTGGGAGAACGTGGTGAGCTCTGTGACCAAGTAGCTGTGCGAGCCTCAGCAAGCTACTTCTCGTCATTGTTTCTCGGTTCTTTGCCTAACTGGGCAGAGCAGGCAAGACCAGCTACGGGCACCACTCGTGTTCTTTACTGTACACTTGTACAGGACAGAGCATCCCTAGTTTTTCCAGGAGACAGTGACAGAGATAACACACCTTGTGAGCTGTGCAAAACACACGGGATGCTGAAAATCCTCAGCAGAAGTGGAATCAGATGACATTAGCCCACGAGACGTCTTCACGAAGCAATAGAATGTGGTGGTCTAATTTCAAAGGCAGCTGAACTTCATGATCTTAATGGTCTCTTCCAAGCAAAATGAATCTATGACTCTAACTCCAACCTGGAATAGTTATTTATGTAAGATGCATATACACAGACAAACCCACACGTGGTAAGCAACCCCGAGACCATCGAATTGGAAGTGTGCTGCTCTTGGTTTGAAGCAGCTGCTGTGGGCTGTGCGGACAACGTAGCAGCACCGCTGGACCTTGCAAACACGTACCTCATTCACCTGCTCTTCTCCTCTGCAGCTCACAAGGAGGGATGGAAGGTCTCACCATTCCCAGGCCTGAACGACCCACCCATCCACTGTACTTCAGGGCAAGATATTTTCAGCCTTACCGGACAACACCAGCTCCTCTGCAATTATTGACCTCGGAATGAAGCCAGATCCCTGATAAAACTTCACTTTCTAGCAATATCGACATTAAATTCTTCTCCTCCCTATCAACATCGCTATGAACAGACGATCTTTGAGGTCATCTTCCAACCCAAACGATTCCGTGATTCTACTTCCAACAGCTCCCTGCGGCATAACCCAGACAATGATGAGTTACCCAAAAATATCTCATAATGAAAATGACTACTCGGCGTAAAGAGAAATAAATAAATAAATAAATCTGCAGCTAAAACAATCACGAGCTCTAAAAGGAAGCAATTCTGGAATTTTTTCAGCTTTAATCATCTTTACACCACCACGCTCCTTTTGATGTTTCAGAGCTCACAAATACATTCAGAACACAGAACAAATTGAAATATTAAATATTAATTTGCAAAATACCAATTATCCCAATATCATGGGAGCTAGACTAAAATATTTTAAATGATAATATAAAGGGAAAAATGCTAAGAACCAGAAATCCAAAGGGAAGTCGGCTTTTATTTCTTGGCATATAAGCACCAAGGATTATATCACAAATACTTACATTCGAAGCTTGGCCGTATCCCTTTTGCTTTTACATCCATAATGTGCCAGGTCTCTAAAGGATGCTTATTTGTGCTGCTTTCGTTAGGGAGGGTACAAATTTAGCTCGACTAGAAATCTTAAGACTCGGGATATGTACAGTACCACAACCGAGCAGTGCTATTCAGGACCTTGAAAAAGAAAGTGGTGCGTAAAAATAAATCCGAAGCACAGAGAGGCAGCCCAGGCTACGATCTGTGCTGCAATTTCTCTGTACACACAGTTAAACTGGTGGAAAAAATACTTCTTGGGCTGTTTCAACCGGTTACTGAAAGAATTTATTATTACTAGTTCTGAAGAGCAAAGGACAGCAGCAGTATTACTAGAGACGTGTCTCTCAGCGGCGTATTTTGGAACGTACTGTGGAAAACACATCACCTTGGAAATAGATGATTCAAAACGGTTCTACAGAGAAAGGACGAGCTGTAACCCCAATCTTACTTGGCTATCAGATTGTCTCGGGGATGCTGAAAATCACAGAATTGTTTC
>WEIS01019403.1:5430-32450 GCA_013389965.1 Todus mexicanus | reverse complement strand
TGATAATTACAAAATATTATATATAATTAAATCCCAGAATGAGTGAGCATGATATATGTATGCACACATCTGCCTGTTGCCGTCCCTTCTATCACCACAGGACATGCAACACTGTCACAACAGGATATTATCTTGTACTTTTTGTGCTGAAAGACCATCCGAATTCATCAGAATTCAAACTACCTCGATCCTGAAATAAGGGATGTTAAAGTTAAACACTGTGTCCTAGTACCGACTGCCTTTTCAAACCAAAATCTGAGTCAAGCATTAGTGCACTTTGTTTCTTCTCCTTCAGAAAAAGGAGACAAAGTTGCTCCATTATTTATATTTAATCAATAATTTAAAGACAGCCCTCGTGTCTATTTATAATTCCAATGCTTAAATATAGTGCACTGATTGCTTCTTGTCTTTTTCAAGTACCATATAGTAACATCGGGGAGCTTATTTTGGAATAAAAGAACAAAAAAATCAATAGCATCTATAAACTCGGAACCCAAGTGGCTCTTGATTGGTGATGCTGATGTCGACTGGTAGGTAACGGGACTTGCAGTCTCAGTTTGTGTCAGCCGGGGTCTGACCCCTCCAGTGGCCTCCCAGTACAGGAGAGCAAAGGGGAAGCCCCCGGGGAGCACACAAAGATGGGGAGGAAAGGAAAGGACCACTAGGGAGAGATGGTCGTGCTGTGCTTGTAGCCACCTGCTTCTTTCACAGATTCAGATATTGTTGGGGATTGGAAAGGCCCTCACAAGCTCCTCCAGTCCAATCCCCCCGTTGCCACAGCAGGATCACCCAGACCAAGTCCCACAGGAACTCGTCCAGGAGGGTTTGAAACGTCTCCAGAGAAGGAGACTCCACAACCCCCCTGGGCAGCCTGGGCCAGGCTCTGCCACCCTCACTGCAAACAAGTTCCTCCTCAGATTCCAGTGGCACCTCCTGTGTTCCAGCTCACACCCGTTACCCCTTGTCCTGTCACTGGTGCCGTCGAGAAGAGTCTGGCTCCATCCTCCCAACACTCGCCCTTTGCGTATTTCTAACCAGGACTGAGGTCCCCCCTCAGTTTCCTTCTCTCCAAGCTGAACAGCCCCAGCTCCCTCAGCCTTTCCTCAGCAGGGAGATGGTAGGTCAGGGTTGGGGAAGAATGGGGGAACAAGGAGAGAATGAGTTAAATCCATATATTAGACTTAATATTCTATGTATTCTATGTGAACAATATTGTCAACTGCTTGTAACTTCATCAGGATTTCCTAAGAATTCCTGCTGGTGTAATTTTCCAACCCACGGATCACTAGGATGATCTGCAACCGAGCAAAAGGGTCGAGTCACTTCTTCGTTAAGATTTTCTTTATTTCTCAGCAAGGCAGGCAACAATTGGAGGAAGGAAACGCTTAAGCATGACATTTCAGAAGTCAGAAGCTGTTCTTGTAAGGCAGAAGAACAGTACAACTCAAAACCAGGAAAAGCTCACATAATTACAGGCCCGAAAGCTGAAAACATTAAGGGGAGGAACCCAAACACTAGAGGACCAACAAAATCCCAGACACAACTAAACGAACCTACGTATATAAGCAGAAAAATGAACTGAAATCTGACAGGGCACCAAAACACCAGAATAAATGGACATTAAGTGTCAAAAGGGTCTGTTTTTTTTCTTTTAGGAAATAAGAGTAATCAGATTTTAATGCAAAAAAAAAAAAGGAAAAAAATCTGCAGGGGTTTTTTGGGGGGGAAGCATTCACATTTAATGAATATTAAAGCCCGTGGGCTGTTCGAATCAGTGGTTCATTAAACAAGACTAATTTCATTGTTCTTAAAATACCACTGCTGCATTTATATACTATAAGGTTTAATAGTGGAGAGTGTTATTATTTCCAGATTATTTGAGAGATTACAGGGCATATGTTGAAGGCTTCAGGAACAGCTGAATGCAAATAAATATGAACTAGTTCAGTCTTACTTACAAGAAAAAAAGGTATAACTGGCAAGATGTTCACATATATTGAGTGCAGATCCCTCAACAAGATAGAACGACGTTGTGTTCCCCCTCAGCTAAGTTTGCTATGTCATCCCCTCTAAAAATCAGAATAAATGTCTTAAATTAATGCAGAATGGGAGCCACTGGGTGGAAAAATAACAAGCAAGCCAAACGTATGTAGGCTTGGTATTGTTCTGCTGTTGTTATTTGTGGAAAAAATGGATTACATCCAGTTGAAGCAAGCTGCTTGAGCTACAAAGCTGGAGTTCAATAAATAGATTTTTAAGAAGGCACGACAAACTGACTTTTCAATGCTAGCGTAACACATGCTTAAGTTACCTTCATGGAATGGTTTGGCTTGGAAACAACCTTCAAGCTCATCTAGTTCCAACCCCGTTGTCATGGACAAGGACAGCTCCCACTAGACCAGACTCCTCAAAGTCCCATCCAACCTGGTTTGAATAATAATAATAATAATACAAAAATATAAATACAAAAAAACCCCATAATAACTAACAACAATTAGTTTCGCCTAAACCCAACTTCCATTAACACCCTGAGTCACGTGCCATTGCTCACAACTGGTTGCTGCGAAGAGGATTGTGTTGTCGTATGCAGAGGATTAGGATGTCACGCTGGAAGTGATCAGGAGAGGATGGATTTGCAAGAGCCACTGATCCTGCATTTATAGGACGGACACGAGCATAGTTCTTCGCACACTTTCCAGAATGCAGCAACAGGAATCTTTACTAGTCAGGAACTTCTCATTGATTCTTTCTGAGTAGAAATTTCCAAAAGTACAGAACAAAAGACAAACAGAGGGTAAAACAAGGATACACCACGACTGAAAAGCTCAGGAGACCAAACTTATTGAATCTTACTTCTGCAATCAGCTCACTGCAAGTTCATGTGAGCCTGTGTCAGGCCTACAGTACAAGTTGCACCAGGGGAGATTTAGGTTGGAGCTGAGGAACAATTTCTTAGCCACTGTCAAGGGTTGCCCAGGTGTGTCCCAGGCTGCCCAGGGCAGGGGTGGAGTCCCCCTGATCCCTGGAGGGGTTTCCAAGCCGTGGAGATGTGGTGCTGAGGGACACGGGGCAGTGGTGCCCTGGCAGGGCTGGAATCGATCTTCAAGGTCTCTTCCAACCAAACCAATTCTATGATTCTACAGAGATGCGCCTTTATTTAATCCTTATCTAACAGTACACCAGAACGAGAGCAAGACCTCTCCCACCCCTATCCTTAGATGTGCAACTCCAAAGAAACAAGAGTCCGCCTGCATCAAAAGCACACTCCTACATCCAGCGCAAACTGAGCACCAGGGAACGCTTGTTCGCTGCGAAAGTGGCCAAGCACCGGCAGACGCTGCCCAGAGGGATGGATAGTGGAGTCTCCATCCTCTGAGATATTCAGAAACCATCTGGACACGGTCCTGGACAATGGACTGTAGATGCTTGAGCAGCAGGAGGTTGGACAAGATGACCTCTGGAGGTCCCTTCAACCGCGCTATGATTCTGTGAACATCAGCTAAGTAAGAAAGTGCCATCGCAAGTTATCTTCTTCTCAGAATAAATTGCACCCGAAATTGCACACGCTGTTCAAACTTCAGCAATTCTATTACATGCTGAGCTGTGGTTCCCATCAAACAGCAGCACCCTTTAGAACCTGCCCCAGTATGGACGGATTGGGAAAAACTCTGAAGAACTATCAGTATCGGATCAATACTTTAATGAAAACGGATGAACTGCTGTTGCAGAATTACTTTCAGCAGTAATGTGGCACGAAATCTCCTCCACTTCCTTACTACGCTTTGCAATTAAATATAAAATCACAGCATCTAATACAGCAACTCCAACGCGTCAGTTTTCACGTTAAACTGCAGCTGAATGGACCTATCCATCTCAAGCGTGGAGTTTTAAATATCATTAAATTCACTACAGGGAAAACCCCAAATCATCAATTATTAACCTTTTATGGAATAAAACTCTGGAAGCAAATATAGGAAAGCATATTCCCTAATGTCCCTGGGCATTCAATCAAAGCTTTTCGAGCAGCCCCGCAGCAGTTCTAGTGGATGGCTTCATGTGAAATGAATCACTAATGCAGCTTGACTACCCTGAACTACGTTGCTTAGGCTCAAACTCGCCAGCTCAATCATCCATCTCGATTTGTACAGGACATGCTATTCTACAAGCGCCCTCCGATTATAATGCCGAAGATTTTGGGGGGGGAAAAAAACCACCCCAAACATAAACATTTCTGAAACCATGGATTATATGCAACTCTTCTGGTTTTGCACCCCTCCTGAAGATGTTGTTACAGGATCCATCTCTTCACTGAGGTGGTGTCAAGCACCTTACCTGCTGAGCAGGCACTGTGTGCTTTCAACTCTAAGCAGAAGAATGAGAGCCCAGAACACTGAGAACTTCTCTGAATCGATCTCTTCATCAGACAGGACTAGGTAGCGTCCCTGGCTTCATTTACTGAGCATAACGCATGAAAAAAAAAATTATAACGACCAAAAAAAAATAATCCTCATAACAACGAAATTGATTTTTACTTCCAAATGAAAATGAATGAGAACTTCGCTGAAAGAAGTAGCATCACAGGATGTCATGCTTGCACAGCTAAAAAAGTGTCAGGAAATACGCGAGTTCACAAAGAATGTGTCAAACTAATTCTACATTAGAAGCCTGCTTTTAATTACAATATCTCACTCCACAGCTCTTGTGATTTCCCACTGATACTCAAGAGTCTTGATGACCTTCAGGGTATTTTTTGACTCCTGGATCAGGTACTTCTAGAAAGAACCTTTCTTTCTTCTCTGCTGTTGTCAGAAATCATTGCTATCAGAAGCCTGATGGAATTCTACTACAGGACAGGGAAATATATATATACACATATACAAAAATATATATACACACATATACATATATATAAAAAAAACTATCAAGATATCAGCTTTGCTTACAAGAGAAGTGTTCCCAACACTCCTCGGTTTTAAAAACGCAGTCTGAGCCTGAGCTAAAAGTCTCCCAGAAGGACCAGACGTGGAAACTCAGACCTTTCAAGCTGCCTGGCCACCTCATGATGCCTTCATTTAACTTTCTGGATGTTTGCCAACTTTCAGGAGGAGGAAGGACAAAAAGCCATATTTTACGATGGAAGGGCTCTAGTTAAAAATATAAACCCCAAACCATTTAACGCAACACAAAGAGAAAACCTATAATATCAGGAGTCATTGTTCACCATCAGTGCCCCAGGAACACGAAGAACCTGAACCTAATAAAGGAGTCTTTTTTTTTTTTCTATGTTATCTGAAGAGAATTGTATTTATTAAAACCAATGCAGCCCGTATGAATAATACATGCCAGCTTCAGATAGAGCGAAAGAACAGTTACCACAAAATTGCTTCTAGGAGTGGAAAAATAAAAGGCACGTTCTTACTCAACAGATCTTTCTGATACTTTCAGTCACAAAGATAGCCATTCATTCTCATATACTAAAAAAAAAAAAATCCTCCGAAAGGTAACTTATTCTTGTATACTCAGTCTTGCTAAGAAGGAGCACCAGCCACCATGATGCTGCTTCTGCTACCACCCTCTTTGGGCAACCAGGGTCTCACCACCCTCGGTGTAAAAAACTTCTTTCTTTCTAGTCGAAATTCACCCCCTTTTAGTTCAAAACTGTCACCCCTTGGTAACGAAGAGGTTCAATATTTGAAAACAAGGAGCAATGAAACCCAGTCGGCGCACAGGTCGCTGGCAGCTACAGCCAAAGCAATCGCCTTGGAAGCTACATCAGAAACTGGGCTGGTGTTGCAACCTTCACAACTTAACCACGAGAAACGTTAAGGAAACCCAGGTGAGACCCAGGTAAGAGAAATGTTCGTTGTTCCCGTGGCCTTCACGTAACGAGGCCGAAGTTTTAAAAAAAAGGTCAGAGAGCAGGGCTATTATTGCTGTGTAGAAGGTTAAATGCCCATCAGATAAATGGCTGCACCTCTGCCTGCTGTGAACCACCACAGCACCAACGTCAGTTTACTAGGAAGATCACAAATGATTTTTGACAACCTTTGCTACGCTTCAAAGCCTTTCCCAAGCATCAAAAAATGCAAGGTTCAAAATTCAGCGGGAGCCTACGAAGCCACAGCTGCCCAGAGAGGTTGTGGAGTCTCCTTCTCTGGAGAGATTCCAAACCTGCCTGGACACTGCGATGCTGGGCCCCCTGCTCGGGGTGACCCTGCTGGAGCAGGGAAGGGATCGGACAAGAGGATCTCCAGAGGTCCTTTCCAATCCCCACCATGCTGGAATTGAGTGTGAAAACCCAAATCACATCATCCACCTGTTGTTCAGAGAGAGTTTACAACTCTGGATTCTCCTCATGTATTCTAGAGGTACTCATACCGAGTCCAGCAGCTTTGCAGAGAGCCTGTCCCAAGCAGATTTTAAAAGAACAACATGTAAACTTAGAGACAACCTGTCACTTGTTATATATCCCTTCCGAAAAAGCACGATCTGGATGCTTCAGGTTCACAGGCACCGGTTAAGCGCGACATGTCAAGCCCAGAGAACACTGTATTTGAAAGCTATTAGCTGAGGGTGGGGGTTGTCAAACACAGAATATAAAGGCGCCTCTGGAGGTGTAAAGATTTTATCAATATTTTGGAGCAAACAATGCTGGAAACCGGTTGGGAGTGAACCTGGGGGCATGGGCTAGCAACTGACTGTAAGCTTTAGTAACGAGACGAAAAACGTAATAAACAACGACGTACGAAACAGAAGCACAAATAACGTGAAACTTGAATAGATTTTTTTTTTTTTCCCATGCACGTATCGCTTCAATTCTGAAATGAACACCACGATTAACAGATGGTGAAGAACAAGTTCAATGCAATGACCAACTCCAGCTGTGAAAAGACCGATAAAAATCTCACTCGGGTCAGAATCGCAGCATCATAGAAGGGTTTGGGTTGGGAGAGACCTCAAAGCTCATCCAGTTCCAACCCCCCTGCCATGGGCAGGGACACCTCCCACTAGAGCAGGTTGGACAAGGCTCATCCAACCTGATCTTGAACAAATCGAGTAAGGGTGCACCTCCAGCTTCCCTGGACAACATGTTCCAGTGCCTCACCACCCTCACAGTGAAGAACTTCCTAATCTCTAATCTAAATCTCCCCTCTTCCAGTTTGAAGCCATTACTCCATATCCTATCACCACAAGCCCTTGTAAGAAGTCCCTCCCAGCCTTCTGGCAAGCCCCCTTCAGATATTGGAAGGCTGCAATAAGGTCTATGCACCCTCCTTATGCATAAAAACACTCGAGACATATAGTGTCTTAGAATTTTACACTTCTTTATAACACACTGTCAAGGACGTGATTCTAAGGAGAACTTATTTATCCTCCTTTGCCCACTATCTCAAAGAAACCCTGCTGGCTTGACAAGTTCTCTCTTACTGCCAGGAGCCTCCGTATCAACATTTACTCAGTCACTTCCTTAACTAAATATCCTTAAATTTGGAGGGTGGCAACGCAAACAGAAAATTCTTTTTATATATGTTATTTCACTAAAATAAGAACGGACCTAATAGCTTATTGACATAATTCTTAAACACATAAAAAGAAGAAAACCCTCAAGTTGAAATCACTGGACCCATTGTTGTAATGTGCAAACAGCACCAGGCAAGGCAGCAACAATAGTCCTCTTATGCTCTGTTGAGAAGGTCGCACACAGGATTAAAGCTGACAAATCCTCACGGGCCCGTGGTTCCAGAGAGCTTGCATCTTCAAAATTAAACCTTTGGCTTTTACCAGTACTACAAGGAGCAAGAACAAAACCCCGTTAAACCAGACAGACGAGAAAGAGCAAAAGTTCTACCTCACATTCGTGAAGCTAAAAAGAGAAAGCAACAACAAAACCAACCCAACACACCCCCAGGAAGGCTGAGGCTGGAGCCCAGGTCACCGTACCCAGCTAATCTCTTACTAAGCAAAGGTCTCTGCCCAGATACATTCTTTGTACACACAGAACCACGTTGGTTTCCTCAGGTCGAGTACGAGCCTATTAGGAAAGGACCAGTTTGATTTCACAGAGTGCTTCAACTGTCTCCAGCTCCTCCTCTATCTACAACAATCAGAAACAGCGTGGCCAACAGGAGCAGGGAAGAGATTGTCCCCCTGTATTCAGTCCTGGTGATTGCAATTCTGGGCCCCTCACTCCCAGCAGGACCTGGAGCGTGTCCGGAGAAGGGCAACGGAGCTGGGCAAGGGGCTAGAGCAGGAGGCTGGGGAGCAGCATCTGAGGAACCTGGGCTTGTTGAGCCCGGAAAAAAAGGAGGTTCTAGGGAGACCTTCCCTGTCTCAACAACGCTCTGAAAGGAGGCTGCAATCAGGTGAGGTCGGTCTCTTCTGCCAAGGAAGAAGTGTTAGGACAAGACGAAACGGCCTCCCTTTGCATCAAGCGCCTTCTCAGAAGCGTGAAGGTTGCATTTGTCCCCTGAAATACCATACTGCAGGGACTACAAAGCTCTCCCAGAACACTTTTCACAGGTACTATCAGAAATCTGGTTTAAAACCTGCAGGAGACGGGGAGAACAAAGGGCGCACAACTCAGATTAAGCTAATTTCCCCAAACAAAGAAACCTTTCTGAACTACCTCTGACCAATGCCTCTCACCTGTGGTCCCTCGAGTGCTATTAAATTAATTACAGGGGTTTTTACAGAACTTAAATAACCCTGAAAGATCCCGCATTTATCCCTGCCAGGGACGTGTGACTCACGTCTCAGAAAAGAGGCCACTGTAACACTTGGCAGCTTCACATACTGGAACCCATTTATCACTGCTCTACTGCAGTGCCGAGAAGTTCCCCGAATTAAAAGACTTCCCTGAGACTTTTCTGACATGCTCTAAAGGTCTGTCCTTCCAGCTGAAGGAGTAACTTCCAGCTCACATAAAGTTAATTATATTAAAGCCTAAGTCTGCATGTACTGCTTACAATAATAAATATATTTTCTTAAAACATCAGCCACGGTTTGGTGTTTCCATTCAGAAGAGTCACGTTCACTTCTGGTAGATCAGGAGCTGATTACTTCATACCGTGACAAGGAGTCAAATACAAAATGGGAAAGTAAAATTATTATTTTTTTTTTTAATTTTCTCTAAGTGTTTCTGAAATCACAGAAAAACTCCTAAAAAGCAAAGTCCTACTTGCCTAAAGACAAGCTGAATAACGTAGGGCTCCAAATATTCCAAGGGATAGATTACAAGGGGTTTTTTTTTAAACACACACAGTGGAAAATGTTATCCTAGGACTTAAAAAGGATTGTTAGTAACTCTTGCCTTCCACAAAGCAAATAAAAGGAATTTTGCATCTATCATTTTAACCAGGGGGCTTTGAGAAATGAGGCACTGGAAGGTGAATCTAGTGGATGTGTTAGTAAAAACCAGCTAAAGCAGGGGAAATGCGAGTATTGCCCACTAGATGCACGTTTCCAGGCAGCTAAAACCTTCCTTTCGAGGAACAATTTAGGGTTTTATTGTTAACATTCAAGTGACAACTGTAAATGGATGGGCAGAAGAAACAACCACAGTCCCAGCTCTCTAACTATTCAAGACCCGGGTCTGTAACGCAAGCTAAAGCCTTTTGTACGAAAGGTTCATTTTAGCTAAAAGACATAGAAATAGCATTTGATTTGCACCTAACCCACAGAAACTGAAAAACATTAAGACAACCATTAAGCACCAGAGCTTAAATAAAAGGCTCAGGATGTGTTAAATCTTAACTTCCGCAGTGTTAGTACCTCAGGGGTGGGCTTGGGGGATGATGGTTCCAGGAACATTAACTTGAACTGAAGCACAACTCTCCTCTATGGTTTTTTGGAAGCTGTAAACTCTGTCTCCCAGCAAGTATTCACTCGTTCTTGTTTGATGAAAATCAGTCTGCAACTTGGTGTTCCTCAGAAGCCCTGAAGACACAACGCTGCTGAATTGAAATACGGGTTTATTGCTTCTTGTGCAATATTTTACAAATTTAAAAAAAATATATATATTTAAAAAATCTAATTACTCACAACCGTGCAACCCTACTAGTGATGGGAAAGCCATCCAAGCAACACTTCCCATCTCCCCCAGGGATTTTAAAAGGGCGGTAGGGCACGAAATGGAAGAACTCAGCTCAACTTCCTGCAGCAGTGGTCGAGTTTGGTTTTTACTAGTCAGAAAGACAGAGGCTAAGTCTTGACTCCAAATCATCTGCACTAACTGCTGTTATCTAAACCGAAAGCATCCGTCTGTGGGCGAAGAAAGAAATCCATAACGCTGAAAAGGAGTTTTATCCATGCGGAGGCAGCTGAGCTAGATTCATAAACCACGCTAGAGGCAGCCAGATGACGAGAACACCTGCAGGATAAAGGGAACACCAGCCTTTGATTTCACCGGATAACAGTGGCTTCTGTGATATTCTTTCTTCTTCCCCCCTCTTCTCCCAATCCCCACTGTCTCAGATAAACCCAATCACCATTACAAAGTGGGCTAAAATGCTGAAACAAACTAATCAAAGGAAAACGCCACTGCACTAAGCAAGTTAAATGTGGAGACATCAAAGACACGCCTGAAAGGCTCTGGCAAATTTCTGAAGATTACTTTTGTGCAGCAAACATTGGTACTAGAAGATTTTTTTTTCTTCACTGAACGAAAAAACAGCCATTTCCGAAACTTCTGCCTATTTACATGTATTACCATTATGTACCGGTGGTTTACTCAGCGTGTTACGCAGGTTCCCTTTATCAGCCTGCGAGCATCTCCAAATTTTTCCTTCGAACTAACGCCGAGCTTCAATATGGAGGTTTCCAATAAATTAATCGAGTAACACATTCAACAAGATTAGTTTCTTCAGGAAAAAAAAAGAAAAGTTGAAGCATTTTATCTCCTCGTAAGATCAAACATTCATAATCGTAGAACCATAGACCGGTTTGGGTGGGAAGGGACCTTTCAAGATCATCTGGTGCAAACCCCCTGCAGGGAGCAGGGCAATCTGCAACCAGAGCAGGTTGCTCAGAGCCCCCAACAACCTCCCCTGCAATGGGGACAGGGATGGGGCAGCCACCACCTCTCGGGGCAACCTGGGCCAGGCTCTCTCCACCCTCAGTGTAAAAAAATTCCTTGGTTCTATCTAGTCTGAATCCCTTCTCTTGTAGTTTGAACCCAGCCCCCCTTGTCTCGTCCCAACAGGCCCTGCTAAAAAGATTCTTCCCACCTTTCTGATAGGCCCCTTTAAGTACTAAACTGCACAGGCAGGAGTCCATCCTCAAGAGCACAGCTCTTCCCCGCACTGCAGGGCTGGTCAGGTGAGAGGAGATTACTCCTACAAGTCACGTTTAACAGCTTAGACTCTTCATACACAAGATATCGTAGATTAAATATTGATTTTACATTATAGCTATTCATTATCAGTAGGCACACTCACTCCTCTTAGCCATTATGGTCATTAATTTGATTAGTCATAACCCATGACAAAGAACCAAATTACCCCACAAAAAAAGCCCGACATAAATTTTATAACGTCTCCGTAACATCCTGCTGCTTCCTTTAAAGACCAACCCACAGGCCACGCACGTTTCGCACAGCCTGGGTGGGCTGTACTCCAGGGACATCTCCTAAGTCCTGTCCAGTATTGAAAATGTTACCTGGAGAAATTTATTTCTATCACTTCTCTGCTTCGAGTGGAGTAGGGACCAACGCTGAGTCAGCAGCGCCTATGCACTAACCTTGCACCAGGGCCACGTGGCATTCGAGCAGGGAGTTCAAGGCAAATCATAAAAGGAAGGACTGGTTTGGGTTGGAGGGGGGAATCTTTCAAGGTGATCCAGTCCAACCCCCTGCAGGGAGCAGGGCCATCCTCAACCAGAGCAGGTTGCTCAGAGCCCCCAACAACCTCCCCTGCAATGGGGACAGGGATGGGGCAGCCACCACCTCTCGGGGCAACCCGGGCCAGGCTCTCACCACTAACGCAGCGTTAAATATTTGACAGCGAGCAGCAGACTTGGATCAATGCTTCTTGACATCAGTGACAAGCGACAGTTTCTAAATGCGTTCTAAAGTGCATCCTTACTGACTCGGCAGTAAACCCAACCATTAGCTGAGCTGGCTTTCGTGCGGAACTCATCCGGGCCCCTCTTTTTTTTGATAAGCATCTTCTCTTGACCTGAGAACAGGGCTCAGAGATACCTGTTAAAACATTAAACACTGCTGTTGAGAGAGGGCTACGCAGTAACCGTGTAAAGCATCTAGTACACGGATGAGGTTACTGACAGCTCTTAATCCTGACAGCCCGCATGAGGTAGCAAACAGGTCCCAGGTAAGGTTTCTGACGTGCCTGTCAGGACAGCCCATAAAGAAGCACCAGCCGTTTCCCAGAGCACAATGTGGCCACATCCTCTCAAGCCTCCTTTCTCTGGAATCCCTTGAGGAGCTCACGAGCAGACGCAGAAACCAGAACGGTGCCTACCTGCTACAAAAGAATCCAGAGTAACAGACAGGGATGGTCTTTGCGCTCTCCCCACGCTGCTCATCAGAGGGCCCAGCAGGCAGGCTGAGCTTAGGAAACCACATCAAGCAACAAGGGATTGCTCAGGAGCACATCTGCCCGAACTCCGAAACTTGTGGAGATGAGACCAATTCCCTGTTCCTTCCTCACTAGAAAAACACCTTTAAAACAGCTTTGTTTGGAGGCGGAGGGAGGAGGGAAGATAGAAGGGGTTTTTAAGTTGGGGGTTTGTTTGGTTTAAAGTATCTAGTGCAAGCCTGCCACAGGAAGGAGGAACGAGAACTGATATGGAGAATCAACAGAGAGATCCCCAATTGTCTGACTTGGCATTTTGCCGGTTTGATACGACTCACACAGACAACACCTCGATTAACAGAGGTTGGAAAGCGCTTTATATTTTAACCACTACAAGACTGTCAACACTCTGGAGTCTGACAAGAAAAAGCATCAAACCGGTTTCTGGGTTTTGTCAGCTACGAGAATTTGTTTCTTAAGAAGCCTCTTCACAGGTCTACTCATGCTGCAACGGGCTACGAGGCCAAAGGAGCAGCAAGAAAAAAGCAACTCTTAATTCAAAACATTTCACCGTCTTCTACGCAAGGCTCTGTTCTAGTCCCTTACCACCGTTTCGACTAGAAGAAAACCAGAACAACCGGAGTGGAGAGCGTCTTCCTCCAGCGAGCAGATGCATCTCTTTTTTCCTGCAAGCAAAGCACTGCTGGAGATTTGACCGTGCATCACTGCGGTTTGTCTTTACCACAACTGAAATAAATAAAAACAAGCAAGCTGATATTCCCCAACCCAGCTGTGAAACATCAGGCAAGAGGCGGTGATGCTTCTGCCTGCAGGTGACAGTCAACTCCCAACGCTTCCCTTGTGCTGCTCCAGTGACCCCGCATAACGATATTAAGCGATTAACGCGTTATAATCGCACATCCGTGTAGCACCAGAAGGTCAGCAATTGTTTCTGGTAAATACATTCTCCCAGGGGATAAAGAGCGGGGGTTTAAACAAGAGAGAGACACGTCCCCTGCAAGGGAACATTTCCCATCCTTGCCCAACGCAAGCTTTTAAGGTTTATCACTAAAACGCCACCACATAAATGACTGATTGAGGTGACCGAAACTTTTGTCAGCCAATGGCTATAGGAAGAATAATATTACATTATTCACTAAGGAACATCTAACACAATAAGATGCACCATTTTTGTCTGTAAAGAGATAATTTCACTTATTTAAGTCACCCTGGCTACTCCGCATTCCTCACCCAAAACAAATGGACAGGCGTGTTTATAAATGCAGCAGGAACTAAAAACAACACTGAAGGGGGAACTGATTTTGCCCAGAGCAGAGGGGAACAGACAGTGGCATGTTATTGTAGGGAACTGAATGCACAGGCAGTAAATGGAAACAAATAAAAGGCAGCTCTCTCTTTCACCCATCTGTGTATGTAAAGACGCCTATCTCGCAAACACACGTGGCCTTGTAAACTCTTCTAAGCTCTCCCCTGCCGCTTCTTTTTTAGAAAATTAAGAAACAAACCCCACAAACTGCAGACACGACAAACAGGCAGCAAAACGTGAGAAGTTCAGCACTAAAACCAGGCCAATCTTCCCCACTCTGCATCTGCAGGAAGTCTGGAATTCAAGGTGAAGAAAATAAACTGGAGAGAACAAACCTTTCGTGCACCCAGGCAACTCGCTCAAAAAGCCAGCTGTGATTATTAGCGGTCCAGACGCCCAGAGACGACCTGCAGAGCTGTGGTGGCAGCGGTGGATGATGCACACAAGGCTCTACCACCACCTCCTGAGCACATGTGCCAAGCAACTCAAGCCCACCACCTTCCTTACGATGCCACATCAAACCCACCACCTTCCTAATTACGCCACAGCTGCCCGGTTCGCCTGCCTCGGCTGGTTCCCGGGAAACAAAGCCCAGCTATTTACAAGCCTGCGTTACAATTTTAGCCTGGGTGACTCCAGATGATTACACTAACGCTGGAGTAAACAAAAACAGAACGCTCCTGCCAAAGAACAGAACCAACACATAATCAAAATAGAGAGATTAGTGCGAACAAGCAACAAAGAACAGTAAATATTGTTCATCTGATATCAGGCTGAGAGCCACAGCAAGAAAAGAAACGGGACCGGTATGAAGCAGCATGGCATAATAAATCAAGCACACTAATCACTAACTATTTACATAAGGTTATCTTATTGTCATCCTACTATTTTTAGCCAAGTAATTCTTTTTTTTTTTTCCTCTTCTCTCGCAGCCTGTCTGAGAACATCGGCATGAAGTTGGGAGAAACATTTGAACGAGAACCACTGCTAAAAATTCTCACTGCAGAGAGATTCAGGATGGCTTTGCAGCAGCAAATGCAGACGGTCAGTGTGATTTTTCTCTACACGTTCATTGTGTCATTTTGTTTACAGGATAGAGAAAAATAAAATAACACGTGGCAACTGCAGTATTGTAAAAGCCATTGGTATCTTAGCTTTAAAAGGGTTGCTATTTTACTTTATGATCCTAAAAACAGTTATCAGGAGTGAAGATTAACTTCATGTCTTGCAGAACGTTGCTTAACTCTTGAGCTTCTGCTAGCAGAGCAAACCTGAAACCATCAACCCTTTGAGATCATTGTTTTGGTGCAAGCCAAGACAGGTTGAACACAAAAATGGATTAATACTCAGTGACTGAATTCATGTGGAGGACTTTGGATGTTTATTGCCTCTGTGATAGGGATGATTATTAATGCAGCGCTCTCCCATTTTCCCCCCCCGCCCAGACCAGCTTGTAATCAATATTTGTAATCATGTTTCTATCCCTACCTCAGCCTTTCTTCTT
Source organism: Todus mexicanus (assembly GCA_013389965.1). Taxonomy (NCBI): domain Eukaryota; kingdom Metazoa; phylum Chordata; class Aves; order Coraciiformes; family Todidae; genus Todus; species Todus mexicanus. The sequence goes on along the minus strand of WEIS01019403.1, from coordinate 17,089 downwards.
CTTTCTTACGGAGGCTGAAATCTCGCTGAACCACCTGCAGCACATGCTCGGCTTCTTCATCAGTCAAGCCAGAAAGATCCAGTTTTCTCCCCATTGTGTACTCTGTCCTGGAGACGAATAATTACGAGGAATACCTGAAATCAGTAGCAGGGGGGGGAATGAAAAAAAAAAAAGGCAAAGTAAATTGAAAGCACTAATATTTTTCCCAAGTGTGTTAAAATCACCAGTGCAAACAAAATGATAGTTGCTGGCATAAACATCAGAGGAGAAAATCTCGATCCTTTTGGTTAGAGACCTTGAAGATGACTGAGTCCAACCCAGCACTGACCACTACCCCTCAGCACCACATCTCCACGGCTTGGAAAGCCCTCCAGGGATCAGGGGGACTCCCCCCCTGCCCTGGGCAGCCAGGGCCACACCTGGGCAACCCTTCTGGGGAAGGAATTCTTCCTCATGTCCAACTTAAACCTCCCCTGGCACAACCTGAATGGTTAATTTCAGAGTGGTTTTCTTCAAGACACCTCCATGGTAGGGCTACAGCTAAGACACGAGACGACAAAGATACTCGAAGACCCAAGATGCCATTTCAGTTGCTCTCGAGCATCAAGTTAACAACTGGAATTAACCCTAATTAACACTGTCAGAGCGAGCTCTCCCGTCAGGTCTTCTTCAAGATGTTTTGGGGCACTTTGTCAAAATTCATACTGTTTTTTTGCCACGCATATAAACCGTGCTCCACCAATAAAGAAGATTCTCCCATTGATTCAACCACCACTGCTGGTGGTGGGCATATATTAGAAGGTGAAGATTTACCCCTAAAACTGGAGGAAAGCAGGTGGCAGCACCACCTCCCTTTTTTTGAGGTTGGCAAAGACTTGGTTTCAAGTACACATTTACTCTAAAATCACCAGTGACTTGAACTTTTGGTTTTCATGTGGTTTATTTACCTCCAAGACTCTCAGCCTGCATTCCAATATTACATTAACCTCTAAGGAACTCGGGTATTTTTTTTTCCCGGGAAATAATTTTTTCATCCCATCACTAAATCGCCTCTGATCTGGGACTATCACAGCAGTTCATAAATATTTATAAGCAACGCTCAAATGTCTTTTTTTTTTTTTCTCCCCCGTAGATCCGGATTATGCATTTTGGAAACCCACAATGGCAAAGCCTCTAGAGCAAGCGTAACAAGTTTCATTTTTTTTTTAAAAAGCGACAACAAAACAGTTTCTCAGCCGAAAATAACTTCTGGCCTCAATTGAAATAACTTTCATGAGGCTGCTCAGATGTTTGCCTTCATGAATAATACTTCTTTTGCTAAATCTCAAATTGAATATAAAATTGAAGCTTTTAGAGATGTAACAAGGAATAATATCCTTCCCTAGAAAAGCTTTTGCTCAGCAAATTAACACTCTGTAAGAGGAAAGCCAAGACTTCCAATACGTGACTGGGTATTGTTTAATACTCTAATCTTAATACCTCTTGCAGTCTGGTTTTAAACCTAATTAAAACTTCCACATCAAAAGCGTTTCTTGAATTTAACATCTAAAAAAAAAGCCCCACACCAAACAAACAAACAAAAACTCAAAACCACCAAAGCAACCAGAAAAACGCCGCAGAACGAGAAAAATGACACGATTTTTGAGAACCGAGCAAGGCTTCTGAATTTTAAGAGGGACAGGAGCACCAAGACCAGAAATGAGGGCAAGGAGAACATTTCCTAGTCACTCATATGAGAGCTAAGCTGTCTGGACTTGCAGTCTCAGCACAAGATTAGCATTACAGGAGGGCGGGGAGAAAGTCCACAAACTTTGGGGTTTTTCACGTACCCACCAACATTTAAAATAGATTCTGTGCCTGACAAAGAGCCACATTACAAAGCCAATTATGCAAGTGGTGACACTGAGTATTGTACAATGCTGACATCTTAGGTTTAGGCTGTAGCAAAGAAACAAGTGCTCGCGAGGCTGCATCTTGGGTTCTGCATCCAGTTTGGGCTCCCCAGGACAAGAAAGATGCCTCTTCCCTGGAGTTGAAGTTGCACGAGGCTCTGAGCAACCTGCTCTAGTTGCTGACGTCCCTGCTCATTGCAGGGGTGTTGGACTAGGTGGCCTTTAAAGGTCCCTGCCAACCCAAACAGCCTATGATTCTATGATACTTGAGGAGCCAATATCACAAACTCATTCAAGCCCAGCTATTTGCAATTGCAGTATTTCATATAGAACATCTTTAGCTCGCACGGTCTCGGCTTTAGAGTCACCAAACGCCGGATCTTTTCTACTCTGTTCTGCTATTCTACCACTTCTAGTATTTTTCTGGCAGAAGAAACTAAGAATGACAAACCTGCTAGTAATTACATCTTTGATTCTGTCACCAACCAACTCATCTTGACTTTCTCCAGCAGTCTGTCACGACCTAAATAATACTGCTTGATCCACCTTGTCATTATAATCTGTCATTTGATCGGCATTTTTCGCAGAAGTCTTTTAGTACCTGAAGAAATTCTTTGTATAATCTTATTGGCGAACCTTTTGTCCTTTTAAGTCATACAACGAGATAATCATCCTTCGAAGCCAAAGAGAAGGCAAGCGCTTTGTCCGCAACAGAGCTCCTTCACCACACCTCGTATCCTAAAAGAAGTTCTGCTTATCCGACACCCTAAAGAAGTCATCGCATAGCCAGCACAAGGTCAGCATGATAAATTTTAATGTAAATGTCACTACATACATTATATATAAACTATACGATGTCACACACTTAATTTGGTGGCGAAAATGAGGTCCAAGTGTCGAAAGCGTAAAGGGGATTACTGTGTTTTGAATTATGTCACCACACTGGAACAAAACCGACTTGAGCCAAAAGACAACCTTTAAAGAACATGATTGTCCCAGGTTATTTCTAGTACAGCTAGAACACCATTGTCTAAGTGAAAAATTAAGCCCAGCCCAACTGACTTCGGCATGAGGACCTGTATCTGGCGTGCCACATTTTGAACGAGATGCAAGACAAACATCTCCAAGGGGACGTTGTTCTTTGCACCCGCACCAATTTTAACTGAGATTTACTGCACAGATTTCCTGGTCTACAACCAAAGCAGAAAATTATCCTCCTTTCAGCCTTGTGCTAATTTCATGTGAGATTTGTTTAGAAAAATCGAACAGCTTGCAAGTTCCTGAGCGAAGTTAGGTTTGGTTCACTGGAGGGTGAAGCAGCAGGTGTTTAAAAGAGACATGAAGTTAATTTGGTGCCTTCTGGGATAAATGCTCCTTATTAATGCAAGTTATTACAATAACCGTGTGCACTACTTGTCTAGAGGAGTGACGGGACATACTAAAATAGAGAAAATTGTAAAAGTCAAAGGTGGTTTTAATATTTAATCTACTTAGGAAATAAATAGGAGTTTCACCATCTTCTTGCTTCTATGTTGTACATTATTTTAAGTACTGAATATGAAATAGCAGATGTAAAAAAGCTCCCCTAACGTAATTTTTTTTAAAAAGCAACAGCATCTCTCATCTAAGCAGTTTTGTTTAGAGGCAACATACAGCATATTAAACTGTCTCTAAAAAAAATACAAGCTATTTTATTTACATACAAAAAAAACAGTTTTTACAGAAAAGAATAAGGTTACGTTGGAGGACTTAATTTCTGTCATCCACCTTGGACAGATTTTTTTTTAAAAAATAATACTAAATGAGAATCTTCATAATAAATCACGACCATTTTATATCTAGGTATCAGGTCTACAACTGCTACACAAGCATAAAGCTCAATGGAAGTTAAAAATCTGACAGAAAAGCCAAATTTCTTGACCAGAATAACCTTCTCACCAGTAATAGCCAACTCCTAGAGGAAAGGCTAAACCAGAATTTGGCCCTACAACTTTTCAAGACCATAGGTTATCTGGTATATTTTGCTTGCACGTATTTCACAGTCACCGGCTTTCTAGGTACCGGATATTCTCATTTTCCTTCAGCCTCATCTTCCATTGTTTATGCTGATTTTAGGAAAGTCACGCTCAGCTCTATTTTCTCTATTTAGCAGCAACTGTCTTGTGAAAGAACGCGCAGTCAAGATGATGGCTCTGACAGCCTTCTGACCGCCTGTGACTCTTACTCTTCCTGAAATGAGAAGGGCAACTTGGAGGAAGCAGACAGAATCTGAGCGGTAACACGCCGATATGCAGCTGCAGCTTGGGTGACTGGCCTCTTTCCCACGTGCCTTCAATCTAAAGCATGAGATGCAGCTCATTACTGTAACTTTCTGTCATCCAGCCCCAAGAGGTCAGGGAGAAAGCCAGCGTGTGCCCAGATGGCCAGGAAGGCCACCAGCATCCCGGCCTGCGGCAGCACTCGTGTGGCCAGCAGGACCAGGGCAGGGATTATCCCCATCTCATGTCAGAGAATCTCTGAGGTTGGAAAAGACCCTTGGGATCATCGAGTCCAACCCTCAACCCTACTCTGCAAAGCTCACCCCTAAACCATCTCCCCCAACACCGCATCTAAACGCCCTTTAAACACAGCCAGGGATGGGGATTCAACCCCCTCCCTGGGCAGCCTATTCCAGGAGCTGACTGCTCTGGATGGGAACATTTTTTCCCTCCTATCCAGTCTAACCCTCCCCTGTTGCAGTTTGGAACCATTCCCTCTGGTTCTAGCGCTAATTCCCTGTGAGCAGAGCCCAGCACCAACCTCTCTGCAATGTCCCTTCAGGGAGCTGCAGAGCGATGAGGTCTCCCCTCAGCCGCCTCTTCCTCACACTAAACAGTCCCAGCTCCTTCAATCTTTCCTCAGTAGATTTTTTCTCCAGGCCCTTTACTAATTTTGTTGCCTCCTCTGCCCCCGCTCCAGTCCCACGAGATCTCTTGGATTGAGGTGCCCCAAACTGAACCCAACACTCCAGGTGTGGCCTCCCCAGTGCTGAGCACAGGGGGATAATCCCCTCCCTTCTCCTGCTGCTCACACCATTGCTAAGCCAGGCCAGGTGCCATTGGCCTCCTTGGCCACCTGGGCACAGCTGCCTCATCTTCAGCCCTTGGCAATTAGAACCCCCAGGTCCTTTTCTGCCACACAGCTCCAGCCACACCTCCCCGAGCCTGGAGTGTTGCATAATCCTGGGTTCAGTTTTGGGCCCCTCATCACAAGAAGGACATGGAGATGCTGCAGCACGTCCAAAGAAGGGCAGCCGCTGAATCGAGTTAGGTCCCTTCCTACACCTTCCCATCCAAACCAGAACACACCCGGCAAGTGCAGCCTTCACACTGCACTTGAGCCAGCATGAAGAAAATCCTGAACAAAAAGCTCATTTGTATTCCTGCCTCTCTCCTCAGCGCTAGCTCAAGAGTGAGGACTGCAAAAAGACGTTCACCCACCTGCGCTGCACTACACGCAGAATCCCAGAGCAGCAGGGATTGGAAGGGACCTCTGGAAAACATCCTGTCCAACCCCCCCTGCTCCAGCAGGGTCACCCAGAGCAGGGGGCCCAGGATCACAGAATTACTGAGGCTGGAAAAGCCCTCTGAGATCATCGAGTCCAGCCTATGACCTACCACCACCACTCAGCTAAACCCTGCCACTAAGTGTGGTATCCAATCTTTTCTTAAACACCTCCAGGGATGGTGACTCCACCACCTCCCTGGGCAGTTCATTCCAGTAGTTCCTTGTCTCTCTGGAACTGGGGAGCCCAGAACTGAACACAGCACTCCAGATGTGACCCGTATAGGAGCATCCTACAGATAAAATTCAACAACTAACCAAGAGGACACAGGTCCACTCGAAATTTCATCACCACTGCGTAAAGCGGTGGAATGGCCTCTCATCCGAGTTATTCATCTGATGAAAAAACCACTGAGAGAAGAGATGAAGCTTTCGTAAAGCCTCTAAGAGCTCTGCAAGCATCACGCACTGTACAGCTGCGTGTAAAATTAATTTTGCATTTCAATAACACAGCAAAGGGGTTGTGATAAATTAAGAATTTCATCGTCGCTTGAAAGCCATATTGTGATCAACCCATGCAAACTAGAGAAGTAAACAGTTAAGTGGATTGCTTGACTGCTACCAAAACACCCATAATATCAAACCCAACTAAAACACAAACACCACAGGCATAATTAAAATATCCTACACAATAAAACAGATTTTTTTTCCCCCCGCAACATATGTTGTGCTAATCGGCATCCTGCATCCCTCACGCTAAATACCAGCCACTAGCATATCACTAAATTTGATCCAAGGACTAACCTCTGACTGAGAGAATCTTTCCACAGGACTAGGGCAGAGAAAGAAATTCTATTTTTAGAGGTAAGAAAACGCTTCCAGCAGCAGTTGCCACAACGAGGCAGTATTCTCTAGCGCTGCCAGATGTGAAAACAAATTTAATACGGTAAATCACCGCTAATTCCAACCGCTGACAAGAAACCCCACCGCACATTACCAAATTTCACAGATTAGCAAGTAGATGACAAAACGAAAAAAAACCAAAGTGATTTCACAAGACCGTGCCTTCCGCCTTCGCTCCGACACCTGCGAAGCGCTTCGAGCCCCAGTTTATGCCAGAACAAGCAGGAATCCTGAGAGATACAACAAAGCAGCATCTGTAAAGCCACACGACCCATTTCACTGACACTTGGCGATGAGCTGCAGTTGGTTGACACAAAACTTATGCCCCACGCGCGGAAAAAAGGGTTTCAGAAGGAGGTTTCCTCTGAGCTGTTTAGATAAGCATTTGTTAAGTTGCATAAAACAAGAGTTAAATGGAGCCAGAGCTGTGGAAAGCCTCTGAAAACCAAGCCGGGAGCTGGGTTAATTTGTAGGGTGGGGGAGTTAATGGAGCCGTTCGTTGACACCGGGCTCTGCTCTGCACCGCGCTGAGAAGAGGCTTCGCTCCAGGCTCGAGCTTGGCTACTCTTGATTGCTATATTGGAGATAACCTGAGCCCTGGCCAAGGAACACAGAGCTGAAGTTCTGGATCCAAAGTTTATACAAACAAGCAACGTTTACCTTCAGGCACGAGATAGAGCCCAGACTCTCTTTCTGGCGCTCAAAGGCCAACTTCATGGCCAGGCTTTGGCTGATGGTTCACTCCTGTTTGGACCCAAACTGGGACAGCCTCCCAGCTCCTCCGGTTTAAACGAGGGAACCAAATCAGTTCACCCTCTAGAGAATCATCCAGCCAGCACAGACATCTCCTTGAGTCCCACAAAAACTATTATTTGATCATCTTCAGGCAAGCCACCATCTCCAGGCCTAGCAAGGCCTCCTCTGCATCTTATTAACTTTTTCTTTTTAAAGCGGTTCCCTTTATCAGGGCCTTCTCTTGAAGATCAAAGTAACATTACCACTATACCAAGAAAATTCCTGTCTCCAGTCCTCTGTATCAGCTTCTCCCAATTTTTAGATTCCCAGTACTCATAATAACAAGCCTTTGGACATTAATGCAACATGGGCGCCAACTTCCCTCCCAACTAAAAAAGCACGATCTTAAGTTTTCTTCATCTACCAGATGAAATATTTCCCCGAGGGAGATGCAGTTCACTTAACCTTGTGTGGAAACCACATCCACAGTTATTTCATTCACACAGGATGGCACACACCAGCTCTCTCCCTTTTGGATTGCCCTGGGACACAACACCCCGTTAAACACAGCCCAAAAAGGACAGAAGAAAACCACGCTAAAACCACCTTCTGTATCAGAAGTAACGGCACCTATAATCATGAAAGCTCTGCTCGTGGTAGTTTCGAAAGAGATGGAACTCCTCATTGCAAGAGCAGAACAGAAATTTACTCAAGCTGTAGACGTGTTCGGCCTGCTCTCCTTCCCAGAAAGAAAACAAATTATGTCCTGCCTTCCTCCAAGAACAGGAACTTGGAGCCATGTATTACTCTGCATGGAGGCGGGTGAAGGGTGTTGGGGAAGAGATTGTTTTGTTATTAGAAATAAAAAAAAACAAAACAAGGATTTCAGGCTGCTGCCCAGCTTCGAGACTCATTAAAGGCAGCGGGAACGCCATGGACTTCAATCGCCTTGGACTGCATCTCTGAAGTTCAGATTGCTACCGCAAAAAGAGGCTACATCTCATTTTCTGCAGTAAATCACCTCAGCACCCTCGAAAAAGACTTGATCCGGAGACTACAGCCACATTATGTCATCTCTCCGTTCATTCTTCTCTAGCAATAAACAGCATGTGTTGCAAGGAAAAATCCAGAAAGAGCAGGGTTTTGGAACTGCTGCACAGCAGAACATGAGCTTGGGTGTTCAGCAGCAGGACAGGCTGTAGAGCTCCCTTCCTACCTGCCAGCAGAATTTGGGAAAACTACTTCATCGATTACCGTGAGTCAACTTGAGACAGTGCCATCGAACGTGTCTCATCTTCAAGATTAATTTCCAGCTAGCTCCTTCACTTCAACAGGCCAGATTTTATTCGGAGGAGTATTGTGCCTTGAGGAATGCAAAATTAATTTCCTATGGTAATGCTCTACATCCTGAAACCACCAGTATACTACTAGTAACAGCAATAATCTGAATACCAGACATCGATATTAGTTTGGCTTTCACAATCATCGCTTGATCAATAGGTAAATGAGGCATTGAGGTAATAGGAAGTAACGAGAAATCTTCCCTCCTTTAATAAGAGACTAATGGGTCAGTAAAAATTTGCAAGATAAAGGCTTTTGTTAGCATAAGATTCTCTTTTGGCAAGAAAAAAAAAAAAAAAAAGCTCTGCTATTAAAATTTAATGCATACTGGCCTGGAAATTTAATGTGCTCCTATGCCCAGAATAGTATCCTTAAGATCTAATAATTTGTCATTAATGCCGATATAGCTTTTGACCAGGCAAGCCACTGCTGTCCTTACACTCCCCGTGCACGCTAAAGCTGCTGGCTGATTCATTAAACCGCTTCCCACTAGAGTGTGCTTTATTTATTTATTTTCAGGACACACGGAATGTCAAACGTGATGGCTCTTTTCTGAAAATGCAGGGGTTGGGGGTTTTTTTTTTTAAAAAAAGAGGAAAGGCATTTTTTATGGTAGACTGTTAAAAAGAGGCTGACATCTCAACCGAAATTAACTAGCAAGCAGGTGATATAACCACTAATCTACCACATGCATAACAGAGCTTATTATATATGTGCCAGCCACATTTAAGGGGTCTTCCTGTCGGGTTTCTAGAAATTCACACTAAGTTTGGAAATAGGGACCTTTGCCCAGTCTCACAGAGACACAAAAAACTAGGCCATGGCTTGAAATCTTATCCAATTACACTGAATTTAGCCCTTCTACAAAATTCCCTGGCTATGGCAAAGAAAAAGGCAGAGTTTCTTCGGTAATTAACCAGCAGCGTGGTGCATTTCCCTCCACACTGAAAGACAGCAGTTAGAAGAGAACTAGTTAGAAGACGACAACTCTTTCCAGTAAGCTTCTTCTGAAAGTAAGCTACTATAAATTTTATTTTCTGGCTGTCAGCGGTTCACAGGTAAGCCAGAAATCTTTACTAAGAAACTGTCTAGCAAACAACATACCAGGAAACCAAAAGGGAAGCAAATCAAGAATTCCATGGCAAAGCTGGATCAGTCCACTCAAAAAAAGGAAAGAAATCAAGAGGTTTTTTCAAATTGTCCCTATAGTATTCATGGAACTATATTCAACTAGTTTCTTTCGACTTGCCCAACTTTCCAAGGGCAAGCTAAGGTGGTTGGTGCTGCCAAGCAGCAGTTTCCAGCCCGATAACAATAGGGCATGTTAATGCTGGCAGCCACACAAAGGAGTCCCGTTTATGAAGAACAGCGCGTTGGGTATATACAGCTTCTCTTCAGCATCACCCACACACATAGTTCAGGGAATTTTGGGAGGGGGTGTCTTGGTTTAACTACAAGTCCTCCAAGTATTTTGATTACCGCAACTATGAAGTGATAAAGACAAATTCCTGCTGTGTTCACACGCTATCTAACCCCAAAAGCCTGGGTTAGCAATCAGCTGTAGCACGCTCAGCTGCTGCATTCGGCAGGTCAGGGTGGAAGCAAGAAACCAACTCAGGAAAATAAAGTTTTAGCTTCGCTTTCTTAATCCTCCATTGCTCCTAGACAGCACCGGTACAGATGATAATACTCTGTTAAAAACCATTCACCTGTCTGAAAGGACAATACTTCAAATAGCAGCAAGTCCAAGATGCGAGTCCTGTTGCAGGAGTCAGCGCTCTTTAAGCATTCATCACCCCACTGGGGTCTACTGGGGTGGAACTGAGTGCTGCCAGTTCTCACCGGCAGTCAGTTAATGTCTCCCAGCTGCTGAAAGGATACTGCCCTGTTTGCAACAGCCAGATGGATCGTGCTCAGTTGTCTGAAAATTCCACCTGAAGGCTACAGAATCACCAAGGATATTTTTGGATGCTCGAGCAAAATACGCTCTGATACAGTCCGGTACCTGAGCAACAATGGGTGAGGCAGGAGCCTGAGGGATTACAGAAAAGATTAAGCACCTTCTGCTTTTGAACCAGCTCTGCTGGCTTTCTCGAGCTAGAAATAAGCAGCAAGAAGCACCGTTTGACACTTAACCACAGGGAAAGTCCACGGTCTTAATGCAGTCCACAGGGAACCGCTATCACCATTAATTAGTAGCTATAAAAACCCGTCCAGCTTGACGACGGATCCCTCGTAGTCAGAAAAACATCTGGTAATGTGAGAACCAAACTAACTTTCCCTCCTTCCTCTCTCCAGCCTTCCAAAACAGGATTATCGGAGGAACGAGTAGAAGGCTTTGCAGTCCAAACCCTTGCTGTGCTTACTCTGACAAACTCCAGGCTCCACAGCAAGACAGCTACCGACGTTTTCAGAAAGGCAGGGAAGAGTAAAATGGTAGGGACGAGGCAAAACCCAGGGTTGGGGGTGGCTAGACACAGCTAACATCGCCGCAAACGCGCTGGAGGAGGGATGAGGACACGCTCCGGGGCGCCTGCGATCTGACGCGCTTACGTTCACCTAAAATAATACCCCAAACCTCAGCACGACACACGATCCTGTCTCCCTGGTCCGCTGGAAAAGTCAGCCCGAGCCATATGGCGATTTTTCCTGGGCACTTACGATAAACTGACCTTGATCCTAGGGAGAAACGCGCCGTGCTTCTGGCCGAGCCGTAGAAGAGAAGAAGAAGAAGAGCGGAGCAGCAGCAGCAGGAGGATGCTCAGAAAAGGGGGCTGAGGTATAACCGCAGCAAAACCTCCCCCAGGCTTGGGGGAAAGTTAACCAAACCCACTCGAATAACGCTAAGAACACTGATGATGATGCTGGTGCTGCAGGGCTGGAGCTCCAACCAGCACACCGGCAGCACAACGCCCCGAACCTCAGCAGGCAGCTGCCCGGCAATTCAAGACACGCCGGATTTTGCTTCCCCACCACTTGTACCCGCTGCTCGCTCCCTGCTCGCCACGGTGGGCTGGGGGAGAGGCTCAGGGGGCCACTCGCCATAGCCTGAGCCCCGGCTGCACCCCCGTTGCAGGGGGGGCTGGAGCGGCCGGCCCTGTCGCAGCCCCCCCAAACCTTCCCAGGGGCTCCGGGCAGCTGTACTCACCCAGGCTCCGACCGCTGCAAAATGGCAGGAGAGCTGCAACTTCGGGGCACCGGCGGCTCATGCAGGGGAGGGAGCAACGGGCGAAATGAAAGCGGGG
>WEIS01019401.1:0-18137 GCA_013389965.1 Todus mexicanus | reverse complement strand
CATGTCACAGCCCAAATCTGTAGGGAACAACTACCAAAATAATTGTTTTGACCAGGTGTCATAGACTGTAAGCTTTTATCACAGTAGCCTGTGTACTTGTGGCATAATAGGAGATTAGGACTCACTTGAGAAAGAAATAGCTTGTCACTCCATCGATCAGAAGGTCGCACAAAAGGCCAGTGTCACCATCATCTTGGAACAGGGGCGACTTTGAGGAGGGACAAGGAAATTACTGCAGCTATTGAAGAGACATAGATCACTTCCCTACTCACACCTGGCCAGCTACTTTGACCATCAAGTTAAGGCAGAAAACAGCATGATAGATTGAGGATATGTCTATGTCAAACCGTGAACTCCATTTTGTACTATGAAACGTGTTTTGTGTCAATGCATCTATATAGTGCTGCGACCTTCATTGAAGAATGTTACCTCATGTTGGACTGCAAACTCATCTGTAGATTACAGCATACCCTTTACTGCAGAAGTAAACAAGCTATCAGACATGAAAAACTCCTTCCTATGGGAACAAATGTATTTTATTGGATTTTGTCTTTGAATGCCTCTCCTAACCACAGATAAGGAAGAAGTTGATGATAAAGTCTGGCAGAAGGAGCATATGAACAAAATAAAGCTGAGCTCAAATGTAGGCAGACTGGAAGACAACTCACTGAATCTTGTGACTTCCTCAAGCTCAGACTATAAGAAAGCTGTGCTCAGGATTTCTGCTCTTTCTAGAGTGATTTGTTAACAGTGAGGTGTTTGAGATTAAGAACATCCTTTCCTCCTCATCCACTGCTCCTGAGATGCTGTTAGAGCTTCCCTGCATGTAGAGCTTAGGGAAAGGTGTGTAAACAGCCAACAAATCAGGAAAGCAAAGAGATTAATTTAGAGGTGCAAAGACCATGCTGACAAGTGTGCCTGCACTCAGAGGATGATACCCACAAGGCCCAGAACTAGGAAAAGACACCAGCTTCAAGATATATATCTAGTAGATTTAGAGGAAAATATGTTTACAACCTATTTTCCAAGAGGGTAACTAACCACTGCAGATGTCTCTGATCATTGCCCCTCTGCCTGTGCACTGCTATTTTCCCAGGCTTTGCATCCAGAGCAAAAGCAATGACTTCAACATTGAACCAAGAACTTCACTTTGTGCTTGTGTGAGCAGGGCAATGACATTTACATGCTATTCAAACAAGTAAGACAGATGCGCAGTCTAATTCAGGGGAACTGTTTGTAGATTGCTGTGCTGGCCACAACAAATCATGACTATGAGGAGACCTTTCCATAAAACACTCTAGGACAATCCATAAATGCCACTCCTCAGGAATTTCCTTCTGCCAGTTGTTCTACCCAAGAACTGGTGAGGTTTGCTAGCAAAGTCTACGAGGGACAACTCAGAAACTGTTGAAATACATAAAAATGGGGTGAAACAGTGCTTTCTGCTGTAGGATTTGTCTCCCGTGTGTCCCTGCTAGGACTTCCAGACATTACCTGTGAGATTGAGTTGAGATGAGAGAGTCAGAATTGCCCTGTTCTAAAATTCCATTTTCATCCTTTCTTTCTCCTACTATGGAGAAAGACAGAAGACTGTCCCCAGGACAGAAGGGGTACTGAGGCAGCCTACCCAGCACAGACATCAGGGACTGGGGATCTTTCTGTTCTTGTATTGTGTCTGATTTTAGATTGACAGGTTTGCAGAGAAATTCCTGGAAAGAAATAGCATAGTCATGGCAATTTCCTTCCTTAATTTTAAAGGCTCACTGTATCAAATTAAAAATAGTAGAATCTAGACCTTTGTTTAGTCTCTCTCTCTGGATAGTCATGTCTATGTAAGCCAGAGACTGAAGGGAGGCATTCAGTGGCCATGTCAGAAAGCTCTGTGTGTCTTCTTGTCAGATGCCCCACGACAGAGAAATGCTTTTCATTACCAGCCTAGTCCAACGGAAAAGAGGAATAAGACAGAGAGAGGAATATAAACAGATAAACTCACCACAAGTCTGGATGTGTATTTCTTTTAAAAAGATCCCAGGTGTCTGTGTACAAGTCTGTGAAGTCTCCAGAAATGGGATGAAACAGGAAGACGGTTTTTAAAATCCACAATCACGTATCCAAACTAACACTGCCTAACTAGTAAACAAGATGTGAGCCAGGACAAACACTGTCAGATGTAATACAGTGAAACAAATCACATTTTATCCACCATCTGATTTTTTCCCCATCGTATTGTTTATTCTTGCAGATTGTGAAGTTTAGGACTCTGAGCTGAGATGTACTCTCAGTGATATTTCCTAGAATAGGAGAAATGTTTTTGAGTCTAAGTAATTTGAAGGTCTTAATTCTCCCATTCGCACCCAAGGGCATGTTGCTCATTAATTCATCCAGGACAAGAGACAATGAAGCATGATGCATTGTGCCTGTTGTCAGGACACTTAGGGTTAGCTGAAAGGAGTGAAAGGACATAAGTTGAGTAAAGGCAAGAGAAGCCAGTGGAAGTTCAGTGGAGCAAGCTAGACATAACTGAGCAACAATTCTCAGTGGAGCATTACAACAACCACTTATTTCAGCTATTTTGAGGTCAAACTACTGTGGAAGAGCACAGGTACTATGTTTGTCAGTGCAGAAGGAACATAAGGCATCAATATTAACACTATGTGAATAGCCCATGGATGTATGGAGAGGTACTTTTAGTCATATAAATTTACACTGAAGGTCACGTTTGACAGTGAATATACACCTATGACAATGTTGACATGCTCTTGGGTTTGCAGAAAAATGTATGTTCCTTACAAATGGGTTGTAGAAAAAAAATGAAGCAGAGTCAAGTTCCAAACCTAGTCAGGCACCTGAAAATATGGTAAGTCTAACTTACAGATATTAAAACCAATTATAATTAAATAGACTCATACCTACTATACATAAGATCTGTTACAAACAGCAGTGGCTGTAGACAATATACATTGAAGCTTTTTTTAGCCCACATTCTCGCAATGCACTGAGCATATAGTATTTCTACATATGCTGCTGCTATGTCTGTAATACTAATGTACAGTGGGACTAGGAAAACTACCCTTTACCCCCTTAAGCATATTTGCTGAAGTGCAGAAGCTCACTGGACTTGGTCCAACCCTCACTGAAGGGAATGAAACAGAACAAACAGCACAGTCAGCTGGACTGCTTGTCCCAAACTGGGCAAGATTCGGCAGCCTGAGAGTAGACCCACAGGGCAGGACTCTCAATAGCCTTGGAGCTGCAACTGGAGGGCATACAGCGCTCTTTGTAGTATGTACACTTAATGTTCCTTCTGAACATACTTCCTACATCCCTGGAAGAGACTGGAACCAGTCTTTTATGTCCTTAGAACATATACCTTACCCACTTCTCCTTCGCTGACAGTGGGCCAGAGGCTTTAGCAGTATAATTTATCCAATAATAAAGTAGTTCTTGGTCCTTGGTTTCTTTAAATGAAAAGCTTATTTGCAAATGGAAAGGAAAAACATAGCTTTCTCTTTTAGGAATCCCAAGGACTTTTCATAAACAACCACAAATTCAAGGCACAGATTTAGACTTTACTAGTTTTCCTACTGCTTTTTGCAGGAAGTGTGAAGTGTCAGCCTTCACTTTGGATATCTTAACTGTGAGCATTAAAATGTAAAATGGCAAAATGTTTCATGTTATTCAACCTAGGCTTGTAACTTTGGAGAGTTTTCTGCTTTTACATAGACTTTTACATGGATAGAGACGTATGCATGCATGCACATGTCAAAAGCTAGATAGACATACATTCACGCAGACACTGTTCATCCTGCGAAGACTACGCCTCACCTGGGGTCATTCAGACATGCTCCTATGTGTAAAAATGCTGATTTATGTAACTGGGGACCTGGTCCTGGAAGAATTACCATCACAATCATGGTTACCTCATATCTCCTCAGTCATCACCAAGGGGTACAGTAACACATTACAGGATTTTCAAGCCTGACTCCCCACTCCAAGAAAACTGTCAAACTGGGAGCACAAATGATCGACAGCTATTATCCAGGGTGGCATGGCAGTTGCAGACACCGATTTAGAGGAACCCCACCAGCACCCCAGAGAATCTGGGCTGCTCTGCCCTGCCCCCAGAAGGTGCTCGGGCACTGCTTCCTTGGAGCGCCACTTTAGCAGTGGTCTAACACAATACATCTCAAGGAACATTTATGTTGTGTTCACTGCGCATTCAACTGTGGCCACTTCAAAGGTTTAGCCAAGTATTTTATGGCCATGGTAAAGGCTTCTTATTGATTTAAATTGCAAGCCTGGCTCCCGTCAGCTTCACTTGAGGGCAAAAATGCAATAAAATATCCCACAGCAGAGAGACAGACGTATCACATGGAAAAATCTTAAGAGATCCTTTTTACTATAATCACCTTCAGTGATGTGCTGTTGGTTGTTTTTTTTTCCTAAGGACAAGGTTATCTTAGAAATTTGTCCGTCTCTACAGAGCTGAGAGGGACTCCCTCTCAATCTGCCAGTAGGTCCATCCAGTGGCAGGCATGAACTATACCCCATGGGGTCTGGGTTTTTCCCTGTTTGTAGGACACACATGTAACATTTTCAGGGTGACATTGATGCTTTGGCAAACGTGACCATGGGGTTGTAGAGTTTGGTCATGAAATCATTTGCATACATAGTGAGGAAACTCCAGGCAATTCGGAAGTGCAGAGGGGGTGCATCCCTGCACCCCTGGGATAATCTGCCCCTGCTGGGGGACCTACCACCATCCCACCGAACCCTACACCAGCCAGGGACAGTCCTTCCATGCTGGCATGGTTTTGTAAAAGAAGAGACATTGTCAATTTGGAGCATTGTTGTCATCATCTCATCGTGGTGATGCTCTGATGCAGCCACAAAGGAGGTCTCCGCACTGGGGTGGTGAGAAAAAAACAGGCAGTACTTTTCCCTGCACTTCACAGGCAGTTTCTTTATAATAATTTACCTGAAATGCACCCGAGGTGAAGATAACCTCCGGACACATCCAGAAAATAGCAAATGACTGCTATGTATCTGACATTTGAAATAACATGTTTCTGGAGGGTTGACATTACAAGAGTCATTTCACTTCAAAATGTTATTCCTAATGTAATTTTTTCAAATTCATAAGAGGCGCTTGCTGGGATTCAGCACAGCACCGGAGTCACTCGGAAGACAGAGGTCAAATTCATTTCATTTCTTTTATGTTTCCCTCTCCCCGCTAGATGAAACAAATGATTGAGCCGGGAACGCTTGGCAGGTCGGTGGCTGAGCGCGGTGGCGCCGTCGCAAGATCGATTTTCCCTATCGTGGGGGGGTCCGGGGGGGTCGCAAGCAGCATGGCTGACATCTGTCGCGGTTGTCATGGCAGCCCGCGGCGCGGCCGGGGTCAGGCCTGACAGAGAGGGCCTCCCCGCCTCCGCCCGCCGCGCTTCAAGGTTAACAGCCAATGGACCAAAGAAATAGGCAATTATAGCGCAGTCAATTCTGGTTAGGGAAATACCCGAGAAGTAAATATATCTGATCAGAGAATGGAAATGAAGCTGCCCGGTGCTGTTGGTGGGGGGTGGCAGTGCCCTCTGGGCATGGAGTTGTGCCCTCCTGGGCCTGGCAGCCACCTTTGCTCACCCCCAGCTCTGCCTTGGGAGCAGAAGGCAAAGGGACAGTCCCTGTCTGCTGAGGGACACCCATCGAATATAAATGTATATTATAATGTTGGTATATTCTCTGTACATGGGCTGGTTGTAGAATAAAAAGGGGATAAAGAGGAGGGAAGGGGAGGGTTCCTTGAGAGGGTGGCAGAAGCTCAGCAGGACTGGATGTTGACTTCCTTCAGCCCCCAAGGCAAACCAAGCCACCACTGCCCCCAGCAACTGGCCTCCAGGGACCAGCAAGCAGAGCATCAAAGCTCAGCGCCTTCAAATCCTCACAGCCTGCTGCAGTCATGTCTTTCCATCTTCCCCGAAGAGAACAGCAAATACAGAAGAGGCCTTTCCAGAGCAGCTGTGGTGCAGATGGGGGAGGAGGAGGTGGCAAGCAGCTGGGTCCTTGGGCTGGTAAAGTCCCCAAGCCTCTGAGTCAGATGTAATGTTTGGGGAAGACAACAAAATATTTCCCCCCTTCACAGAGCAGCAAGGAGTCAGGATGCAGCCATATCCAAGGATGCCTGGGCATGAGAAGTCCGTACAGCGTGTCCAGCATGTCTCCACTCCTCGGTGATGTTGGAGGTGAGGCTGTTTGTTCTGGACCTCCCATCCCTCCATCAATGGATGCCTCAGCTAGCTCCAGAGATCTCCTGTCTCCTGTGTGGCTTTCCTGGTGCTCCTATTGGACAGCCCAAGGAGGATGACAGAGAGGCCACCTCAGGACAGCAGCAGGAGTCTGACACTAGCTTCACAGGCTGTCTCTCCACACTCAGTCATACAGACAAGCTAGAAACACTTTCTTCTGCCTCTCAGTGCCGGTGGAGACGAGGAAAATCCCCCTGGCTCGGTGCTGTGGAGGCTGCTCTAACTGAAATGGAGGTACGGGTTCCTGTACCTCGGAGTGTGAGCCTGTCCAAACCAGAACACCTTGTCAATCACCCCTGGCTCCCAGGGGGATCAGCACAGCAGAATGGAGGCTTGTTTGTCCCAGCAGCTGCAGTTCCTCCAGAAAGAGGCTATCCGAATCAATGAAAACATTCAGTTTTAACGACTGCAGAAAAAAAGCCCTCCAGATCATGAGTTTTTTCAAATGATGGATCAAAAGCAATGCTGGCATTTCCTTCCAAAGAACTTTTCCCAGCATCAAGGCCCGGTAACAGTCTTTCTCCCTACACTTCTGACTTTAATCCAGAGCTACAACTGGGACAAGATGAAACTTTCCACTTCCAAGAGCACACGGAACTAGAGTTAACATAGTGAAATTTTCAAAATCAGTTCCAGTTCTGAATTCCACCTGCAACTTCAGTGGATTCATTATTTCTTTCTGTCAGTATCCGTTTCCTACTTGGTCACCTATGGTGCTTCTGTGTTCTCCCTGCTGTGCCCAGTCACGTGTGGACTTGTGCAGGGTCAGGGCAGAGAGCTGAGACACAGCCTCACTCTTCCAGCATCAGCACAAAGGTCCAGCCACTGGCGCTCTTCCGTAACGGTGTTCACAGTGCCAGAAAGCTGCTTGCTGGCATTTATGAAACACAGACTCCTAATCTCTTTGGTATCACTTTTCCGATTTGTCTTGCACACAAATTAACATTTTTGTGGATCTTGTGTTTCTGAAGAAATTAAAGAGTGTGGAACCAAGCTTTGCTCATTTTTTTTCTGATTTTCCCTAAGCAGTTTTTTCCCACTGAGAAAACCTTGCATAGAACCGAACACTATTCACCAGACTTGTTATTGATGACAAAGGGAAGTAACAAATTCTGAAGGTTTTTTTTCTTGTAGTTATTAGTATCTCAGTTGTCATCCTACTCTGAGATTCTGTGCATCTCCTGTTGCCCTGTTAGCTTCCTGTCAATCTCCTCAGCATATTGCCTGGGTACCAAATTATTTGACATTGCCCCTAAGATGCCCTCTGGACTCATTACATGGCTATTAATGTCTCTATGCTACCGTCTCCATCTGCTAAGGAATTACTTTCAAAGTATACTGTGTTTTCCCTAAGATCTCCCTCTGGTGCGCTAAAAAAGAAATATTTATTCCTAAGAAGGTCACCACCTCTATTTAGTCACCTGTTGAATGGATTCAAGATGCTCTGATTGCAAGCTTTCTGGAGCAGGGCTTGTCTTTGTGTCACTCATAGATTCTCAGCGTCTGCTAAAATGATCCTGTGCTTCAGAGGCAGTCTTCACCTATTACTGCAGCAGAAATAATAAACACACACAAAAATATGCTTCCCAGATCTGGGGTCAGAGTGATGCCATTTTTTCCCATTTTGGTCACATTTGTTGTCCCACAAAAAATGATTCATGAAGTCATTTAATTTCTCGATCCTTTATGTGATCAACGCAGTGAAATTTATAATGCCCATATACTCTGCGGAAGGCACCAGTATGTTGCAGCATTTTAACCTTTTAAATATTCCGTATTTCAGCTGGCTACCCATCCTACCCCTTCTGCACAGTTCACTGCAGCTGTAAATAGTGGAGGGAAAAGAACAGACAGCCAATCAAATTACAAAAAGCTGAAAAGGTCAAAACTGCACAATTTACTACTACCTTTTCCAAAATACATGAGGCTTTAAGATCCCATTATTTTCTCTTGAAATGCTTAATTAAAAGGAGCAAAAATTGTATAGCAGGAATATGTTAGCGGAAAAATCAGTAAGACAGTCCCTGTATAAGTTGTGTCACCAGTGTAACTGTTTCTTTACATGTTCTTTGCTCCTGGTGTTTCTCAGTTACTAAGAGCCCGTCCTGCAGCTGCTTTCCTCTGTAGAACATCTCAGCCACTGGCCAGCCCTCAGCCCTCAGCACTCCGCCCTTTCTCTGCTTTGGATCTGTTCTTACAAGCAATTCAGTGAAAATCTGGCAATTTTCTTCAGAGAGGTAAATTTTGCAAATGTGCAAAATTCATGCACAGCTTCCATCGTACTGTAGACTGGAGAACACCAACAAACAACATATGAAGAAGACAACTCTGTCTTGAGATATGGCATCCCTAGACAACATTACAATCTGCATTTGCTTGAATAATACACATGGAATCCTCTTTCAGACTGTGAAGATGACTTTGGAAAATAGCACTCCCTCCACATTTGCCAGATGACCATTCGTATCGCAAGTCAGTTTGCTCTTTTTCCTAGCAGAATCAGTGTATATAGCATTACACCAGCCTCCCTACCCTCTCCCCACAGCGGTCCTTCTGTCCATTGTAAATAATTCAAACAATTCCTGACGTAGACAGAAAGCAGCCTCACCCCCTCTCCTCCTTGGAGCATGGAGAAATAGCTGAAGGATGACAGACTGCCACAGCTCTGTCGCCCCCAGGTGCGAGCTGCTGTCCTGGGACTCCGCAAATTGCAGGCAGAAAAGTCATTTTTGCTCTGTGTAGCTTATTCAGCCATTTCAGCATGTGGGAAAGAGACTTCAGCTACTTTGCCATTTCAGCTGACTGTTCTTTTCTGTGAAGATGTTGGCAAATAATCATTAGGATGTATTTGTTCTGAGACTTCTCACTTTTCTTCTTTCTGATGAAATCACATTTATGTCATTTTATGAATTTCTTTGGTTGGATATCTTTGACAATATCTTAAAGAAAAAGCAGCAGAAAATGAATGGAAGATAGACACTTGATTTTTTATACCATATGAGAAGGGAAAAAGGGACAAAAACAGATGTAAATGGTGGAAAGGAAATAACCACACTCTTGTTTTTCCACAGCTATTTAATGGAAAAGTAAGTTTAAAGAATACCAGAGTAGCTTTTCTTCTGTCAGGCCCTAGGTATATTTTCCCACTAAAGAAAAAGAACAAGAGTATGTGGGAGCTCACTCAGTTGGTCTTAATTTCATTATTTTTAAAAAATAAGAAACTGTGAAAAAAGAATTCCCACTTTTCTAGTGTTTGGCCACTGTATTGTCCTTGATGGAGGTGCCCTGATTGGGTACGTACCCTTGTAGCACTGCAGCTCTGCACCAGGGAAAGAAACCATCGCAGTGCCAATGTGGCTCAGTGGACACCTCCTTCCTTTCTCCAGGGCTGAGAGATGGCCCCAAACACATAACTGGGAAGGATACAGCTGTACTGGGGCTTGAATGGAGGGGCATCTGCTCAAATCAAGCTGACTGAAGTGTTGCCAGTTTAGCCAGCACCAGCACTGCATTGCCTTCATGCTATCATGAGACAGGGGTCAGTCACACAGCATGGATGCCAGGGAGGAGGCAGCAACATGCAACCTCATGCCCATGCCTGGGGCAGAAGGGGCCACAGGCTGCACCAGGCTGATGGACAGTGATTTTCCTCAGGTTACGTCCAGGTCGTGCACTGTATGAGAGTTAACAATTCTAACACATAAAATCATGTCATTAATAGAAGGGTACCATTTCCAGATTCCTTCATATAGAAACAGGCCAGATTTCTATTCATTGGGCTCAAACTGCTGAAGAGGCAAATCTCAGGTACAGTATTTTGTAAACACATACAATGAAAGGGAGCTTTTGTCATTGACATTAAATTGCACCCATTTCCTCCTACTTCCTACTTCTTTGTGTTCTCTGCTTCCCCGTCTATTGTTTGTCATCTTCTTTCCCCTCAGCCTTGCTTTCTATCCAGCTTCTATTGTTTCTGTCTTCTCAAGCCTTTTTTCCTTTCCACTCCTTCTCCCTCTCTGTTTCCTCTTACAACATTCACCTTTTGAATTTAACTGCAGAATTTCACTGTCTGAATACAACCACAGCACAAAGACAGCTGTGATTTAGTCACCAGCAATCTGTCACTTAACCATAATGAAACCCTGTTGCAAACAAAATACCATCATATGAGAGGAATTTCCTGTATAGAAATTATATTTTTGGATGAGAAAGGGTATTTCTCCTGTGGCAACTGCCTCCCTGGCCCCCAACACACCATTATTTGCAGAACCAAAAATTGCATTTATTTCAGTGTAAGAGAATGCCCAACAGGGCCTTTTGGGGAGGGAAGAAGTACTGCAAACTACTGATAATCGAGATAAATCAAGCCATGACGTAGAACATAAGCACTATGCTCCATTCAATTCAGCTAGGGAGCTCAACTTGTTCAGCACTGTAGGTTATTTTCCATTTGTAATTAGAGCAACAAAGAAACAGCCTTTCTCTGTTCTGCTCCATCAGCACAGCCCCAGCAAACATCCTCATTTTCAATAACTCTTCCCCTTTATCTCACTCTGCCTGATGCCTAATAAGCTGATTGCTATTTACTTTGGACCAACAGCTAATCTGTTAATGATTGATTTTAAATTTTTACAGCCATTTGTCTTTGGCAGGACTTGAGAGTGTGAGCAGCAGTCTCTCCTACCTGATGAATTGGCTTTTCTTTAAAAAAATAAGATTTAAGTCAAAAATCTTCACTGTTATGTTTTGCTGACAAACAGCTGGTACGCAGTGAGCAAAGGTTAAAGAAAAGGGTAAATCTTCACCCCAAAATTCATCAGCCTTTGAAAGCACCGGCAAATAATATCAGTGGACATTTTGTTAATGGTTGTAGAGGGGTAAAGACATACTTATGAAGTAAAGCATAATTGTACTATAAATTCACAGGGTTTAAAATTATTAATTAACAAAATTGATGCTTGTAACGATGACTAGGTAGGGAATAAGAACCAACACATCTACCATTGCTCCAAAATGATCTAAATCGTATACCATATGATATATGTATTACCATGATATATGCCTAAAAGTGAATTTCATTTCCCATTAAAGGACTGTGAAATAGACAGTAGTTATTTTAATTGGTACAACACAGCAGTGCGGTGCAATTTAATAGTTGCTTCTAAAAATGGAAAAGTGAATAATAACAGCTTAGCCTGTATATTCTGAAAAGAATAGGAAAAATTCTATACCAGGAAGCTATGCATATTTATAAATGTTGTTTCTTCAATGAGCCACTTAGGGATAGGCCCTGTAAGGAAATAAATCATGCTTAGAATGCCTATGCGCTATCTCACCCACAGATCTCAAAGCACTTTACAAAGCTAGGCAAGTTGTGTGATTATTGTTTTACAAAGTGGAGAAGCCAAATATCAAAAACTAGATTTCCGTAACATCCAGACGGCTCCAGAATCAGAGTTTGGTTCAGGATTTACACTGGAAAATAATACTAGCCCAAGAAACAGTGAAGTCACTTTGTGCTAAACTAAAATATCATCAAGTTCTAACAATAAATGCCTTTTAATCGTTCAGTGAATGTCCTCTGTATATATATGTAAATCTTTAAAGCTGTATATGTGCATATATACGCATCCGGGATCCAGGTATTTAATGAAGGATAATCTGATAAACACAGAGAGGTAACCTAACAGGTTGTGCAGATGCTCTGTCCCCCTCACTGGCTATGAAATAGCAGAGAAGAAGGAGGTTGTTTAATCCTTTTCAATCCCACCCCACAGCTGTGATATCACAGGTAACTTCCAACAGGCTTGAGTTATGGAAGCCTAAGAACTCCTCCCAGGTAGCCCCCAAACCAGGCTAATGTACACGGAAGTTGCAAGCCACCATTCCCATATGTAGATTTTGCATAATTTGGCAAGGGCCGATAAGCTGTAAGCAAACATAAGCTCTGTATGTGCATCCCAAATCTCTCCACTCTAAACAGAATTATCCAAAGCTTAGTATCTTCCACAAACATTTTGAACCCATGGCTATCTTAAAATGCTAAGTGGCACTTTCTTGGAGAAAATCAACACCAGTGTAACTAATGAAACATTTTAGCAATACTAGCACAGTGTAGCAACCATTGTTACAGAGGTTTTGCATCCCACCGGATGGCTGTATAACTGCAAAGCACCAAAAAGGAAACACTGAACTGTTTGAAGGGTGGAAGCTCTAATCTCGTTAATATTTTAGATGCCACAAAACATGGAAGCTCCATCTGCCATCAGCAATATTGTGGAGAGAATCAAGGCGACTTGGGAACAGGGCTCATGGGCCTCCACAATGGTCTATTGACCTTCTGGTGAAGCAGATACCGTGTGACAGAGATTGCCTATCTCAGCAGACAGGATGGAAACGGGAGAAAGTGTTAAATATAACCAGGTAGACAGTGATGAATTGACATGCTGAAAAATCGAACGCTTCAGTAATCAGCCTAAGGATCTGATATCAACAACATTTTTCAGTTTTGTCCGAATTCATTGAAAGGTGTAGTTTAGCAAGCTCACTTCTTGTTGCTAAGACCTTTCATCTTTATGCAGGTTTTCTGATTGGATTCCGAGACGTCATCACTGGGTCATGTGTCGTTGCTGTTCTTTGCATAGAAAACAGAGAAAACATTTGCATGAGAGCAAAATGCTAGGAACAAACCCACAACTGGACAAATGGCTTGACTTGCAATACTCACTGAAAAGTGTTACCTTTCCCTACTTCCAGTGAGAAGTGAGGGCCAAATTCAGTCCCCAAACTTACATACGTGGTTGTGCAAGGCCTCCAACTGATTTCTGAAATGAATATTCCAAAATGTATACTCCGAAAACGTATTTCAAGCTGGCAGAGAGTAGGTTTAGACTAAATGTCAGGAACAAATTCTTCACAGTAAGAATGGTGAGGCACTGGAACAGGTTGCCCAGGGAGGTTGTGAATGTCCCATCCCTGGAAGCGTTCAAGGCCAGGTTGGACAGGACCTTGAGCAATCTGGTCTAGTGGGCTATGTCCTTGCCCATGGCAGAGGAATTGGAACTAAATGATCCAACCTAAACCATACTATGAATCTATGAAACTGTGGTCCTGATCCAACATTAAAGAAACATCAGACGTAGAAATGAAGGATCTATCTTCAGCCTTTGTGGCAAGTTGGAGATGACATTTAATTGAGGGCATGCTCCTCAGCAGTGCACAAAGAGAGGATTCTGGCAGGCTGCAGGTGGCCTAGAGGAGCTGGCCTCCATAAAAGTATTTTCATGGGTTATTTGTCCAGTTTGAGACGAGGTGACAATCAGGGGCCTCTCGCTAGGCTGAAGGTAAGTTCCACCCCCACAGCTCCTCATTGTTCCCCTGGATAAAAGCTGTTTACTGAAAACTTGAAACAATGAAATACTGCAGGTGTATTTAGCACTCTGAAGCTTTTGTAACTATAATTCTGATTACAGAAGTCTAATGAATGTCTTTATGGCTTCATTAAATCTTTGGGATATTTATATTATCCAAAGAAATAATCTCCATCCATTAAGAGTGCATAAATCCTTAAGTAGAACTTTAAAAATTGCTATGGATGTGCTTATTTCATTGCAAAACACATATAGAGAATTTAAAGAAATCCATTAATAGGATTATATACCTTTCTTCTAAAATATATTTTGAACATAATATTTTATTACAGAGGTCTGACTGCTAGCAAAGAAATGCAGGAGAAGACATTTTAAAGTAATTACTCAGATGGTCAAATGGACAAAAATTATTCAACTAATGTTTGAAAGATCTTTCATAAGGGAAAAGTTTAGAGTATTTTTCATCTGTATAAAGAAGCCATCTTCCCTTCATCTCAAAATTAAATATTAGAGGTACAAATGTCAAAATCTGGAAGTTTTTTTTTTTTAAAAAAAGAAGGGTTTTTTTTCCAGGGTATATTTATCTCAGGCATGTGCACAGGAATTAAAGGTTCTTAGAACAGCCATAAATTGCACATGCAAAGCACCAGCTTTGCAACAATATGTATGTGGTTTATGGCATTAATTCTGTTAACCAGACAAGGGTGTTGTGCTAGCCTTCAGATGCCACTTCAGATGGTCACAGGACTCCCACAGGTCCCCCACAGGTCCTGTGTCACTCCAGCTAGCCTGAACAGGCCCCCTCACGTGGTCAAGGACACCTCCAATGGAATGAGACAACCATGTGCGTATAACTGAGTTTCATCATCATACACATCTCATGCAGTTTTATCCCAGAAGGTGTTGTGTACCTTGGTCCCTGGAGATATCTCTCTCCAGACACCCATTGAAAGGTAGGTCCCACCATCTGAGAAGAAAACACTTCTGAGGCAAGGATGGATTTCTTGCATTCTTTCCTTGGTCCCCAGCCATGTTTCTTTCTTATTCCTCACTTCTGAGGAAAACTGAGCCTCAGATCATTCCTTGACCAGACCCTCTCAGATCCATTTAAATCCCGACTGCCAAACTGAACTCAACATAAATCTTTTCCTTTCCCTTTTCCCTTTTCCCTTCATTTCTCCAACTATTTCCAACTTGGAGTTTCCATTCTTCTGTCACACATCAGGATTGTGGCCATATTCTTCAACTATTTCAGAGCCAGGGCTCTAATTTGCAGCATGATTTTGAGCACAGTAATAACTAGCATTAGCTTGGTTTCTCAAGAAGGGGAGATAACATAATTCTTTCTCCTTTTGCCTTTCAACTCCTACATGCACTGCATCAGATCAATGTTAGGTTTTACGCTATTATATAACTTCCCATTAATACTGCCAAAATAAATAAATATATAAATAAATACCCACCCACCCCCAGTATTCTTCTCAAATTAACTGAAGGCTGCTGTATAACTAGAAGCATCCTCAGCGGTAAACAGACAGTGGCTGTCCCCAGCATGTCTCATAGCTCCCAAAGACAACAGATTGAGCCCTGTTCAGACATTAAGTAGTGCTACTGAAAGCACACTAGCCTCTCTGCAGGGACTTACTTCAGAAAACTAGGAATTTGCCATAAAATTATGTATGCGGATGAATTCATAGATCTCTTACTGAGAATAAACTCTCTGGATAATGGCAGCAGGCTAAGGCCATAGCAGATCGGTGTGGAAAACAAGTAGCTGCCAGGGATGCCATAATCCAGAAGGATTTGCTAGCGTATCATGCACTCAGGGGTGCAGAGCTGGTGGATTGCAACTGCTGGTTTTCTTTGAGCAATAATAGCTGTGAGCTGTGCTAATTAATACACTATACCAATTTAAAATCACAGAGCTTGTGCTGAGATTCATTTGGAACAGGGCTGCATGACACTATGGCAGTGTTTCAGGTTGCAGCAGGGGCCCACTTACGGATCCGTGCAGAAGCAGAAGAAAAATCTCTTAACTGTCCCCATTTACTTCATATTGGTTCATGCTGCAGAGCAGACTTGGAGCATTGAAAACAACCAGAAGATAAGCTCCAGAGTACACCTGATACACTCCAGCTGCTAACAGGTGATCAGTCGTGGGGATCTGGGTAGCGTTCATCTTAAGTAAAACCCCAAAGAGCATAACATATGTCTGTTAGGTCCTCAGCACTGAATCTTTTAACCTGCACATCCACTCCTATTGGGCAGCAGTACTTGCTTGGGTAGCCATAGCACAGACAACTATTAACAGCTGAAAAAATAAAATTACAATTCAGATGCCTGAGGAGAAACTAGAAATTTAGAGCTGTGTCTTCCTGCCACCCATGCTCTTCATTTTTCTTAACAGAAACAGGCACCATTTGTTGTGTTTTACCCAGTCCCATTAAACTTGACAATAGCAACTCCTTAGATTTCAGTCAGCTTGGGTGATATTTTCAGTACAGTTCAATACATACACCTTGGACTGGCAAAAATGCCTCAGAGCAAGATATACAGGAGGTTCATTCTGGTTACCTTATCAAAACAATTATACAATTACTTTTTAAGTAGTAAATGCTGTGAGCAGTGTAGGAGTTACTGTCTCTTTGTGTCTTCAAAACAAGGCTAGACACCTTTCTGGAGAATGTGTTTTAACCAACTATGACT
The DNA here is from genome assembly GCA_013389965.1 of Todus mexicanus. Lineage (NCBI taxonomy): Eukaryota > Metazoa > Chordata > Aves > Coraciiformes > Todidae > Todus > Todus mexicanus. The sequence continues at coordinate 1,759 of WEIS01019401.1, read as the reverse complement.
TACACTTAAGGTTATTTCTCCTCTTTTTACCAGTAGTGAAAGACAGCAAAGTTTTGCTGTGCTTGTTTTTTTTTTAACTTTGGGGTATTTCAGTTTCATGATGCACATGGAGATCGGTTAAAATGGGGCTAAGATTTGTGGAAGGAAAGTTCTTGAGCAGAAAAAGTCTTTCAAATTATCTAAATGGGTGATTTTACAGTATATATGTATACAGAGTGTGCTAGTATTGTTTACATTGGTAATAAAGAACTGCACAGTTTATCTCACCTAGAGTCAGGTTCAGTTATTTCTCCCTAAATGCAACAAGGACATCACCCCAGTGTTTAGGACCCCTGAATACCAGCCTAATCATCAGCAGTCAGCTGAGATGGCTGTTTCAGCATTTGTGTGAAGGCAGATTGTGAAAGGCATTTCCAAGGAAGTATTCCCATTTTAGAAGATTACCCAGTTCTTCTGTATCGTTCTGTAATCCTGGTATTTCTTTAGGAAGTGTCCCCTTTACTTCTGCCTTCTGCAAACTGTGTTAAGTGCCAGTCTGCAGCCCCAACGAGGTCCCCCAATACCCTAATTTCCTACTGTGGCTCTGTACTTTGTTGTCCAAGCAGGAGCTAATGGGGTTGTGACTATCTTAGCACTAAATACCTTTGACTCCGTGTAGCAGAGAGAAACTTCTTGAACTTCTGACTGGTCTGACAATTTTTTATGTTTTATATTCTTTGAAACAAATCATTAACCTACTGAATATTTGCCATTAATTTCTGCTTCTCCAAATTTCCACACTTGTCATCAAAAATTGTCAGAGTTGCATGGAGAAGGAGCTTTTAGGAATGGGGAGACTGGAGAAGCTCACTCTTGAAAATCAGCTAGTGAAATCCTGCGAAGGGGGAAGTCTTCGCTCATGCATTAAGAAATACAGCAATTGATAAGATATTCCCAATGCTTTTGAACATGATTAAAGTAGTGGGGTGTGAGCTATAATAAAGTGATATCTTCCAATAAAATGGCAAACATCATTAATTTTGTCATTCCAGGAAAATAAACAGAAAAGGCTATTTTTTATTTAAGCTCACAAAGCATTAGTGAAGATCTCTGCACCTTTCTCAGTTTGCTTTGGTTCTCAGTAGCAAGTATTTTACCTCTGAAGATGAAATGATTTCGCTTTCTATGAAGGTAAAATTATGCAGAAGATGGAAATACTCAATAATCATAATATGCGCTTTTTCTCTTGACTGTCATGAGTCAAGGAATTTAAACACTTCAGAAAATAGTATATTATAATGGAAATCTTTATAATGAACATCAGTGGACCTGAGAAGCCAATATATTGCAACTTTAAGCACCCTTTCACCAAAGGGTCCAGTTGTCAATGTATAATGTATTTGTTTAAATCATAATCACAGTCAAAGACTTTCTCTCCTTTTCAATTAAGTGTGTTCAGAGCATTATGAGTTTCTTCTGAGTGAGCTCTGTGGAGGTTGATGGGACTCAAATTTTAATTGTATATTTAAAATTTTATATTTTCTTTTTAAATAATCTCCTGGAACTTTCAGTATTATCTTTATTTATTTAAAAAATAAGGTCTCCAACATATATTCGATCTCTACAGACAAATCTACCTACAAATGACAAACAATATCTGTTCCATTCTAAATGCATGTTGTGGTTTAACCCCAGCTGATAATAGAGTATCACACAGCTGCTCGCTTACTCCTCCCCATCCCACCAGGCAGAACTGGAAAAAGAAGTAAAACTCATGGGT
>WEIS01019399.1:0-35005 GCA_013389965.1 Todus mexicanus | reverse complement strand
CAGGGGTTTAAGCCCAGCTTTGCGCTGGCCACAAGGAGCAGCACTCATTTATTGCACAGGATTCTCAGAGCTCGCAGTGCCAGCTTTTCTGTCCCAGTTGCCCTTTCAAGCAGAGAGCTGCACAAACGCTTCACCCACGTTGTCTCCTCGCGGTGCTCCGTGAGCCCCTTCCCCTGGGCCAGGCAGGTAACGGAGGGAGGTTTGTGAGTAGCGAAGGGCCACCACATCCTGCTCGAGAAGCTCCGCAAGCCGCCCGTTGGCAGCACCGCCACTTCCCTTCAATTTACACACAATTTTAAAAACAGTTTAAAGCCTTCAAAAAAAATCGAGGGGGGGAGAGAGACACGACGCTCTTATGTCTGCGCTGCATAATTAGCTTAATGAGTTTGCCAAAGCCACTGCCAAAAGCTGCCCAGGGATAATCCATTCTCTCACACAACAAAACAAAACCTCTTACTTAGCTAGTTTGGGTTGGGTTGTATTCCCCCCCCCCAACTCCCCTGTATATTTATAATTAAAATAAAAAAAAAAAAGACCACAGAAAAAATTATTATTATTATTATTAGTGCCTCAGCAGATGGTGCTTCTGGCAGCACTTGCTTAAATATTTATTTCTGTGTGGGTTTCCTCCCCCCTTGTAATTGGGGTGGGTTGGGTGTTGGGGTTGTTTTTTTTTTCCCTTCTTTCACATCATCGTTACAGGGTAATGAGTCTGTAAACACTCTCTAAGCACTCTGACTTCTTTATTTATTATTTTTATTATTATTTATTTATCTCGGGTTTCCGTGCTAACTCTCGCCAGATCAACACTAAACCAACAAAAAAGGAAAAAAAAAAGTGAAGCGATTAAAGTAAGGGAACAGGGAGGGGGGGTCGCTCGTGTGAAAATGGATCTGCGGGGATGGTTTTGGAGCGTGGATTTGCGTATGGGTGTGATAAAATGATCCGGGAGTCCGCCTGTTTCAGGTGTGCCTGTGTTTGTGTCTGTTGGCCTGCATGGAAATTGTGGGGACGTCGATGCAAATTCGGAGGGGGGGGTTTCGCTGCACCTTGGTGTAGGTGCATGTAAATGTGTGCGTGGAAGGAAGCGTGTGGTGTGTAAGCTTTGCCTGTTAGGAAAAAGCTAAACAGATGCTGTGCTTTAAAAATTAATCGCTTCGAACTGTTTCAAGTGTCAGAAGAAACACGGGATAAATATAACCCTTTAGGAGCCCAACCTCGCAGGCTGAGGGAGCAGAATCTCCCCTTTGTGCTGCGTCGGCCGCTTCCCTCTGTCCCCAGGCGCACGCTTGGGTACAACACACGGTTTGGCCTCTCCCTTCCTGCGCTGCAGACGCCACACGCACACCTTGCCCTGGCACGTGGAAGGGAGGGCAGGAGCCCCGAGTGCTGCGGTGCTTCTTTAGCTGTTGTTCGCAGAGCTGAACTCACGAGTTACTCCTGCGAGGATGCTTCAAGTAGCTCATCCCATACAGTCAGATCTCTTCAGTGTTTGGCCCCTCTACTACAGTTGGCATCTCTGGTCACTTTGCATCCTCGCTTTGGGTAATATTTTGGACTGGTTTGGCTCAAAGGTGTCTATTTGTCAGCAGGTATCTTCCCCTTCTCTCTGCCTGGGCTGCGCTCCACAGCTCTCCGGCCCTTGCACAGCCCTTTGCTCTCTCTGCCCCGTCTTACCAGTGGAATAGGGAGGAACCTTTCCACAGCTTCTTTCCTTTAAAGCTGCTGCTGCTGCTGCTGACATAAAGCCCTGGACTAGCAGGACCAGTTGGTTCGATCTGCTGCCGAGCTGCCTGTCCCTGGTTCGTGCCGTGGTGACTCAGGCTGCTCCCGTGCCCCGTTCCTGCCTCGCAGCTGCCCGGCCGTCGAGCAGGAATCGCTTCCTCCGCTCTCAGCCCCACACCTTTGTTTGTGCAGCCAGCCTTGCTGTTTGCCTTGCGGTTTGTTTCTTCTCCGCTGCCGAGGTTTGTTCCAGTTTCTCAATCACCTGTTCTGACGTGATCCTGATTTCCTGCAGTATTTCTTCTCCTTCCCCAGGGAAAGGCATGTCTGCTCCTGGCATCTGTCCCTGTCTCCCTCTGTGAATGCTGAGGAAAAGAAGTCATTTAATTTTTTAGCAATGTCTATCTTTTCTGTCAATTAAGTCCCCTTTCCATCTCCTAGAGGCCCTGCTGTCTCCACAGTTGACCTCCTCTTCCTTACCGTGCTTCAGAAATTCCTTATTTAGTACCGCTCTGCATCCTGACTTTTTCTGTCCCGTAGCTTGGCGCTACCTCACCTTACGATGCGCCACAACCTTCCCTGCTCCTGGCCCGCTCCCTGATTGCCCCAGGACACCCTCACTCCTCTCATTTTTCCTTTTTACCCATTGCCCTTCCTCGTTTCTTCCCCATGCCCTTTATCATGCACGCTCCTGCTGCGTTTAGCGCTAAGTGACGTGAGGAACCTTTGAGGAACCTTTGAGCAGATGGTACTTTATCTTTGAATGTTTCCCCTCTGAGTCCCCTTCTCTCTGCCGCATTTCCCTTTTCAAGCTCTTCAGCTCTTCCAGGGTCCTCTAGAATAGATGTCAGAGAGTTCAGTGCCCTGATTTTAGCCTCTTACTGGATCGCCCCCCAAATTCCTGGGTCGCAAATACTGTATTCACGTGGGAAGTGAGGGTGAGCAGGGGTGTCGTGCAAGGGAGAAGGCGCACGTGTGACATGGTTTGCCTGCAACACGTCGTTCTCTTCCTGTTGATCCATCTCTTTCCATTGATCTGCCCATCTGATTGCAAGTTCCTCTGTACTCGTGCCAGCAGATGCTTGGACTTGATGATCTTGAAGGTCATTTCCATCCTTAATGACTCTGTGATTCTGTGGCATCTAACCCACGGGTCTGCAGTCTTCTCTCCAGCATGACACTAAGAAAAGCTCTTGAGGCAACTCGTACAAACAAACACCTGAGCTTCTCTGAAGTCCTAAAATTTAGAGTCCGTATTTGACCGACGTTTATTTGTCTGCTTCTGGCACGGGAGATGTCTGAAGCTCGCTGCTGCCATGGCTGATCTCACACCTGAGGGTTTTAGAATTGTATGATATTTAATTCAAGGAACCCTCCTTTCGTACTCTTCCCCAAGTAAGCAACTTAGACAAAGGAGATGAATTTCAAAGGGAACGACGGAGAGGTTAGGGATGTGCAACACCTGAAGGATCCTGCTCAAGACACGTCTTTAGATAGTGACAAGAAAAGGAAGGTGGGAGGGTCACCATCCTCGGAGGGGATAAGGGAGATGGGGTTTAATGCCACGAAAGCAGGAATGGGGCTTGGTTTATTTGTACCTGCTGTCAGAACAGTGGTTCATTCTCTCTCCTTCTCTTTCTTCTGTCCTCCTCTCGTGTCGCAGGTTCTCTGGCAGTCAGCACTGTGGACACATACACTGTGCGTACCAGTATCGAGAACATTACCACTGCCTCGACCCGGAGTGCAACTACCAGGTAAAAGAACGGTGAAAAGTTACCAGCAGAGCTGCCTGAACTTAACGGGGCACAACATAGAGGAGATGTCTCCTCCCGTGCTTTCCTCCCCCACTCACGCACACGCTCCTTCACCTTTCCACCCTGCAAGAGGGCAAGATACATTTCGAACTTCCTAGAACCCCGTTTCGTTCCCACTTATGACCCAGTCCAACACCATTTAACCAAACCCAGACCACTGCAACGAAGAGCGGCGAATAGATCAGCTCAAGTCAGTGGGAGCTACTCCAGATTTACATCAGTGACGCCAAGAGAATAAATTCTGCTGCGTTACAAATTGTGCCTGAAACTGGGGAATGCTGATCTGTTAAGTCTGTCTCGTTCCCTCCTGCTGCCCGAGTGACATTGTAGCAGCAGCATCTGCAACAAAACACCCAATAAGACCAGCAGCGGTCCCGGGGATTTGTGGGGAAAGCGTGAGGGCAGGAGCATGTGCGATGCTGTAATTACTGGGAGGATTGCCAGGCTAGCGACGTCAAGCCAAGCCGAGTCACGTGCCATGTTTGTTTACCCTCTTCCCAGGTCTGGGAGCTTGACTCTGCCATTTCTGTGGTCAGGCTGCGTCTGTGGAACTGGGAATCCCAGAGTTTGCCTCTACCAGACGCAGCTCCGGGAGACCTCTGGGTCTCGAAGGAACGTGTCTGACCACAGCATAGGAAGTGGCTCTGGATCTGCTGGGCTTGGTTGCTGCTGCTCAGGGCAGAGTTTGTCTCTGAGATGCACCTAGAGGTTCTCCTAGCCCAGCATTTGGTCATCAGGGTGTCGCAGCTGCGACCGGGATAACTCCACACCAGAAAGAGAGAACTGCAAAGCACGGAAAGGCAGAAAAAAACTATTATTGTGATTGGCCTCGTGATTATTTCCTAAGGAGTCTGGAAGCTGCTTGCAAAGGAGCTGTCTGGTCTCGCAGGGAATAAGGATTTAGGCTGCTTTTTAAAATGCAAATTATTTTATGGCTGAGATATATTTTAGAATAAGTAACGCTCCGTAATAAGTGGGCACAAATTAGCAATGATTGGCAATTGCAATCCTGTATGTACGCCCTGGGAAATCATACCTCCAGCCTCCGAGGGATTCCTGTTGAAATCTATATCCATATATTCCCGTGCCAATACCAATGAGATTGATCAGGATTGATATTATAGGAGGAAAGAGTGGAAGCGATAATCATTTGTTTCCTATGAGGGAGACTAGAAAAGTTGTTAAACATTAGAATACAGGCCTTTTTCAATTACTCCTCAAAATAAATGGATATTGATTTCTTTTTTAGAAGGAAAAAAAAAATAAAAATCAGATTTACTTTCCCACCTTCACTGTTAAATATTGATGGCTGTGGGAAACAGAAATGAAAAGCTTCGTTTTAACGGCACTTAGCCTGCTCTGACAGTGGGGTACCCCTTCATTACTTCGAGCAGGTAGAGGATGAAAAGGATATTCTGGTCATAGAGGTGTAGCTCAGAACTCTGCTACTGTGGCTGGAAGAAAGTTCCGTGCCCCTGTCTTCCTACTAAAGCTTGTAGGGGAGGCAGAAGACTTAGAATGGGAAGACACTATAAAAAAAAAAAAGGAGGGTTTTTCCCAATTTCTAGCCTGACACGGATGTGGCAGCGGGTGCCTTGCTGACCACTAGAGCGAGTGATCTGGAAGCTCTGGGGTTGCTCTCTCGTCGGCTGTTTAGTTCACTGGTTTGCTTTCTAACTATAGCAGTTCTTGAGATAGTAGCAGCTAAAATTACGTTAGAAGAATCGCCGTCTTAAAGCTGCAGGGAGAGTATTCTGGACATCGCCCCCGTGGCGCGTTCACAACTTTTCATGTGCATCTACTTTACCAAGAAGATACACGCACACGATTCCTCTCCTCCTGCCCCTCCTGGGGTGATTACTGCTGATTAAACCATCCATTTATTAACAACAACAACCACCAAAAAAAAGCCCACCCTGCCCCCAGGATTACTCACCCCCCCTCCCATCACATGTGTCTCACTGTCTGTCTCTGTATCTCTCCAGAGATTCACTAGTAAACAGGATGTGATTCGGCATTACAACATGCACAAGAAGCGGGATAATTCCCTCCAGCACGGCTTCATGCGCTTCAGCCCCTTGGATGACTGTAGCGTGTACTACCACGGCTGTCACCTCAACGGGAAAAGCACACACTACCACTGCATGCAGGTAACAGACGGGCGAGAGCCGTGGCCTTTTTTTGGGGTGGACTGAAGCAACCCGATCGAGTTGAGGACGTCCCTGCTCAGCGCAGGGAGTTGGACTAGATGAGCTTTAGAGGTCCCTTCCAACCCAAACCATTCCAGGATTCCGTGAGCCTTGAGTTCAGGCAGCATAATGCTTCCTTGTTAAGACGGCGAGGGGCTGTACTGAGGCAAAGGGGTGACGTTCACGACCTTTCTTGCTCACTTCTGCTTCAGGCACGTCTTTGAAGAGCCTGTGCCCTGTCCTCGCTGCACTTGCCTTTCCAGCTGCGGGAAAGGCAAAGGGAGGCACCGTTCTCTGGTGGCAAAGCAGGTCCCAGGGTTTTCTCCCAGCCTTGGACTTGTTCCAACAAGTCCCATTCTCAGAGATTCGAGGACCTCCCTGCGATGCCACTGCTCTGCCTCTCCTCCAGTCTGATCCGTCACTCCCCTGAAACCAGCCTTTTCTGTGACACATCTGCCCTTTAACTTTGGGTTAATTTGCTCCGTAATCAATTTCTAAAGTGATTAAACTTTTGACGTCACATATCCAGACTTAGCACCCCCGGTTCTCCATCTCCCTTCCCAGTACTTGTCTGTGGTGTAGGCTGGGAGCCAGCCAGGCTTCACCAGCAGCGTAACCAGAGTTGGAGCTGCTGCATTAGATGAACCTGTGACGGACGCACCAGCTCGTTTGAGTCTTACCCTGATCATTCTTAAGATTAGAGGACTCGAGATGTGCTTGCTTCATCCGAATCATCGCCTAAACTATCGCTGGGAGAATATGCTCAGAATAATCAGGCAACCTCTGGTCAAAGCTTTTCTGCTCTGAAAACTCCGTCTCCCTCCCTGCCCTGTCCCTCCAGTTTAAGACCCTGGTTAAAGTCACAAGGTCTTAATCACATGCTTAAATGCTTTGCTGGGATAGACTTCAGCCTGTGTTTAACTTGAAGTCAGGTAAGCTTTCTGAAGTCAATGGGGCTTAAGCACATACTTAAATGTTAGGCATGCACTCAAGGCCTGTCCTGAATAAGGGCTGGCTTGAGCCTGCGCTTACAACGTTTGATAAATTGGGAGCAAACTTCACGTGACTTTCTCTTGAGGACATTTTCTGTTGTGATTCCACAATATTGATTGTTTCGTTTCTTCAGTCGACCAGGATGGGATTTGTTAAACTTTATTTAGAGTACGAGGAGCGTTTCACAGCTTTAAGTCACTCGAGTTGGAATAGAGACCCTCGTTTCCACAACTATATATGGGTAATTCCACCCTGTGCCCAGTGTCTCCCAGTAAAATAATGCCCATGTAAGCAGTGTCTTACAGGAAAGGTGTCCGAATATAAACTCCCAATTAAAGAAAAATACTGCTTAAATGGCAGGATTTGTCCCATCCATCTCCTGGGGACTTTTTTTTTTTTCTTTATGTCCATAATTGGTGTGGATAAAATTCAGTTAGTTGTTTATATAAACTGACATTTTTTTTTAGGCTTTAGCACCAAGAGCCGCATTGCAAATTATTCCTAAGGAGGTTTTTGTTTAATTCTTTTTTTTAATGCCGGGCAGGGTCTGTCTTTTTTCAAGGTGTCAGTGCGGGGAGAGAGAGGCTCTTTTATATTGGAAATAGCTGGAGATCCTTTTTTATTTTTTTCTTTTCCTGGGTATTTGTCATGGGTTTTGTTATGGCCTGTTTGAATCAACCTGGGCTGAACTAAGAGGTGCTGTTTTCGTTCTCTTCACTTCTGAGATGGTGCAGACATTGGCACACGTTGTGCTAGAGAAAGAAAAGGGAAAGAGAAAAAAAAAAAAAAAATCCTCCCTCAGCAGGGCTGAGGACGTTTTCAGATTCCAGTGTTTTTTTACTCAATATGGCAAAGTTGCCCGCTTTACCCAGAGGAAGGCAGGTTTTCAGCATTCCGTCCTCGTCACACCATTCCCATTTGCTTGCACGAGTTTAAAATGATTGGAGCGGGAGCCTCCAACAGTGACGGGGGGAGGGAGAAAAAAGCCACCGGTTTGCTCAGATCAGCTGAACACGGGGTTTGTGCTTTGCTCGGGTGAAACCCGGGTATTACAAGCTCCAAAGATCGGCCTCGTGTCGCACCACCCTTCCTTACCTCCCAGCAGGACTGGAGAGGTAAATAACTCACTCCCACTGACTTTCTCAGTAGAGGAGTAGAGGAAGTTTTGTTCAACACGGGACTTTGCCCCGTGTCGCTGCAAGATAACACAAAGTAATGCCATCCATCCGTTCTGAGCAGGAACCCTGCTCACCGCCTCCCTGAGCAGCCACGGTCAGATGGAGCTGGTCCTTTATCCCTTTGCATCCTCCCCTGTTTTTTTCTTACTGTTTCATATCCAGAGTTGTTGGGTGGTTTTTTTCCTTCCCCAACTGCTCCATCAGTCTTTAGCTTGGGAATTGAAGCGATGACTTCATACTCCTCGGAGAAGCGCACAAATGGAACTCTTTAAGCGTGCGTGCGGCTCTCCTGGGTTTGTTATTGCTGGTAAGAACGGCCAGGGCTGGTAGAACACCGCGCTGACGACTCCCTGTTTTGGTCCCTGGCGTAGGTGGGTTGTAACAAGGTCTACACAAGCACCTCCGATGTGATGACCCATGAGAACTTCCACAAGAAGAACACGCAGCTCATCAACGACGGGTTTCAGCGGTTCCGTGCCACGGAGGACTGCGGCACCGTGGAATGCCAGTTCTACGGGCAGAAAACCACTCACTTCCACTGCAGGTGAGAGGGCAGGGGAGGGGAGGGATCCCGCCTCAGAGCCGCGTGGTCGGTTTGCCTCCCTCTGCCAAGTCATAAACTCAGGAGCACGCGCAGGGACTTGATTTTCCCTGCTGCGACCTTCTCAGTACTGCTCTTGAGAGACAACTCGCGCTCCAGGGCAGATGTTGATTTCCAGGATCTCGCCACAGACCACTCCGAAGGCAGGAGTGTCATCTGCGGTGATCTGAGGAAAGAGTACCCACTAGAAAAGACATCCTAGAGTCACTGGGGGAAGAGATCACGGTGCTCTTCAGAGTTTGGCTGAAACAGGCCGTTAATACACTGCTAATGGCACGTCCGTGCTAGAGTTCTCTCCAGCCAGCTCATCCTTCAGGGCCAGACTCTGCCTTCTGTACACAAACACTCTGCTGTTGATGTCTCATGTTCTCAGGAAGGGCAGGGAAGCACAGTTGGTACCTTAGTCCCCTCTAGCTGCTCTTTGGTTGGAACTTTCGGTGGTGGGTGCCTGCATCCCCATCTCATTGCGGTTGGTCCTCAGAGCGGGGTGAGCTTCCCGGCTCTCGCACGGCAGCATTTTGCTTGCCTTGGTGTCACAGGGCAACCTGCAGAAAGCTCCTCAACCCCTTTGCAGCCAGGGCCGTTGTCTCGCGCTGGCCCAGGTCCTTACCCCAGAGGGAGGCAGGTGACAACAGTCGCGTTGTGCTCCTAGCCCCACACGGCCAACTACCCTCTCCTCCTCGATGCCCTTGCAGGCGACCTGGGTGCACGTTCACCTTCAAGAACAAGTGTGACATTGAGAAGCACAAGAGCTACCACATCAAAGATGATGCCTATGCCAAGGACGGCTTCAAGAAGTTCTACAAGTATGAGGAATGCAAGTACGAGGGCTGTGTCTACAGCAAGGCCACCAACCACTTCCATTGCATAAGGGCAGGCTGTGGCTTCACCTTCACCTCCACCAGCCAGATGACCTCCCATAAACGCAAACACGAGCGCCGGCACATCCGCAGCTCGGGAGTGCTGGGCCTGCCTGCCTCTCTTCTCGGGTCCAAGGATAATGAGCAAGAGGAGTCCAGTAACGACGACCTTATTGACTTCTCTGCGATGAGCTCGAAGAACTCCAGCCTGAGTGCCTCCCCCACCAGTCAACAGTCTTCCGTTTCTCTCATAGTTCCAGCCGCGCCCTCCTCTGCTGCTGAGCTTGGTTCCTCACAGGCCAGCAAGTCTGCCAACAGCATGACACCAGCCACCAAGATCTCTGGCCTGCTCTCCCAGGCTCTTCCCAGCAATATACCCTTGGCCCTGGCACTCTCCAACTCAGCACTTCCTGGAACAGCTGGATCCTTCTTCCCCATCATCCCCAGTCGGGTCTCCACGCCGCTTCCCGCCAGCTCAGCTAATCTGATGACGGCTGGTTCTTCTGGCACCAATCCAACATCATCTGCTCCTACGGATTCCGCATCCCAGGCCATTTCGGGATCCGGTGAGCCAGCGGCTACTTCTTCTCCAGCTCCGGCGGCATCGATAATGGAAAGGATCTCTGCCAGCAAGGGATTAATCTCTCCTATGATGGCCAGGCTGGCTGCAGCTGCACTCAAGCCATCAGTGGCACTTGAAGCAGGTGAGTTAACCCTCATCAGTCGTGCTAGTGGTGGGAGGAACTGCAGCGCCCGATGACCTGGAGAGGAGTGAATGAGGAGCCTCCCAGTTTTCTATAGGACTGGAGGTGGGGAGGAGGCAGCAAAGCAACATAAATGGGAGAAGAAACTTGGTCAGTTAGCCCTTGAAGGGGGCACTCTTGGCATGGTTCCCTGTGGAGCCTGGTGGTACCCAGAAATGCAGCTCTGCCCACAACTGGGGCAGGCTCTCATCAGATCTGAAGGGCTGGGGCCGTGCTCCATCTCTGGGTTTGGAGATAATCTTGGTACCATCCCTAACCTTTCTCCTGTTCAGTTCTTGCAAGCTGTGCTTCTCTGTCCCTGCAGCTTCCTGAGCTGTGAGGAGCAGAAGAACCATGAGAGGGGTTAAAGATGGGGCTGAGGAGTCCCCTGGGGCAACCTGGAGCTCTTCCTGCTGCCACCTAGACCTGGGGCAGGTCTTTGCCTGTGCCCAGCCCTGCCAACCTCGAGGCCACAAGGTTCCTCCACAACCTCCTGCTGAACGTGGGCAGTTCATGGTGGGCAACGCGGGGTCGTTAAGGGGGGGCTGTGCCTGGCAGCACCCCCTGGCCCTGGGCTGCCCCCCAGCCTCGCTCCCCAGGGGTACGCGGGTGCTGCCGATGTTCCCTCCTACCCACAAGCAACCCAGGCAGTTGACCGAAGTGATCTGATTAAGGAGGGAGGGGAACTTTCACATACTTCAAAAATTATTATTTGAAAAATGGTTTCCTAAAGCCGGGAAAGGTCATTGAGGGAACTATTTTCCTTTATTTTTTAATAAAATGCCACTTGCTGTCTGAGAAGCAGCTCGCCGTCAGCTGTACTGCCGGAGGGGAAATTAATATTTTAGTCACTTGGGGATTGTGGAAAAAAGCTCTGCAGACATGTTCCTGTCAGCAACTTTTTTCCCCTCCTTTTTTCTTCGCTGTTCTTCCTAATTTATTTTTTTTCCTTTAATTCTTTCTCCCGCTTTCCCCCCCTTTCCTCTTATTTTATTTTATTTTTTTTTCCCCCCCAACTCTTTGATGGGAATTTTGCTTCCGTGGGCTCGGCGCTCAACCTCCTCCCCAAAATAAAAGAAGAAGAATCGCCCCTTTCGGTGGGGACAAGGTGCCGGCGGTGGCAGGAGGTCGCGGTTTGAACCCATCCCGTTGACTGTCACCTTCGATAGCCCCGGCAGGGCAGATGCTCCTGCTGGGCAGGCGCAGTGGCGGGGCCAGCGCTGTCGCTACGGCAACGCTGGGATTGGGGACGAGCAAGGGGGCTTGACTAGCAGTCGAAAGCTGCCACATTGCCTCAGCATTAACAGAGTCTTTAATAAACGCTTAAGAGGCAGCCTCGCAAATTAGTTATGACAGTTTGTGCAGAGAATCAGGTCTCCCCCACGCTCCTTCCGCCCTTCTCCTTTAAAGGGCCCATAGCCTGGACAACTTTGACATAATTTTGCAATAATTATCACTTGAAGAATTTCCACGCTGGAGTGGACGTCAGAACCCATCATGTCAGCCTGGCAATAAACGCTGACCAGCAATCCCAGCCCTTCCCTCCCCCCACGCACTTTTTCTTTGCTTTTTCCATGTCCGCACTGGTGCTGGTGATTTCACTTACTGGTTGGCCATCGCAACCTCATTTTACGCCTACCTTTTCCGTTTCGTTTGTGCGTTTAATTTTGGTGTCTTTCTCGAGCAGGGAACGGACAAGCAGCAGCTCCCGGCCGGTTCAATCCAGTTCAGGTGAAGCAGGAACCTGCAGAGGCCATGGGATCATCATCTGCCACCAGTCAGGAGTCCTTGCAGGAGCACAGCTTGGACCTGAGCGTCAAGGATCACGGGTGAGAGAAGTTTGCGGGCAGGCACACTTAGCTCTTCCCAGTATCGAGCTCTTGAGAAGGTTCCGTCCCTGTAATGTGAGAGGACACAACATGTTGACCAAAGGCAGCTTCACAGTGGCTGAGTTGGGTGCCCCTAAACTGGAGGCGGAGAGGCTCTCTCTACTCAACTGTGTGTTCTCCAGATGTTTTTTGGAGCATCTACCGGCTCTTTGACAAGAGCCTCTCCACTTGTGCTCCCCTCTGAAAAACAGGCCGCTGGCAAAGCTCCTTCTTTCGCTCAGATATTGCTGCTGTTAGCATCAAGAGCTGACTGAAGGCTGCTGCAGTGCCACACTTCAGCAGGCTTTCAGCAGGACCTTTTGCACTCAAATCTGGTCTGGGAGAGGCACCTACCAGAGGAACTGGACACACGGAACAACTGGGTGCCAGGCTCACTCCGCTCTGGGTCTGGCACATGCTAATCTATAGTTACAGTGATGAAGCTCTGCACACGCACAGATCTGAATGCACCTGTCTCAGAGCGTGTGTCCCACTTGGCCAGCATCTCTCTGGAGAATAGGAGCGTTTGGGGATTGTCCTGTGTAGGAAAACTGCCGAGGAGCTGATAGCGGGGATGTGAGCCTGCTCCACCTGGAGCTTTGCAGACATGCCTTTCCATACCTTAGTTAAACAAGCCTCAGGTTGGGACCCCAGCAGCTGCAGGCAGCTCCAACCCTTACGCCTGGGAAACCCTGAGCTTGCCTCACGCTTGGCTGTGGCCATAACGATTGTTTCTGGCCCTCTCCTCTGCTGCCAAGGAGGCGTCTGTCCCTGGCAGAGTGAATCTGCCATCAGCACCTCCCGGGGCTTGGGGGAGGTTATGGAAAGTTCGAACGGGATGGAGGAGTCGAACATGGGGTGGGTTGTGAGAACTTGGACAGAACATGGGATGGGTTGTGAGAACTTGGAGAGAACACGGGGCGGGAGTAGAAAGCGTGCTGGTGCGGACACTGCAGGAAGAAGTCTGGACTGTTTAATAGCTGAAAGAACCGAATCCTCCAGACTTGAGCTCCTCTTCCTTTCCATCTTGGCTATCACGAGTAAACGAGCTTGGCTTGCCCAAGGGAGGGTGGGCATCATTCTCTTCCTGCGGCTGCGGCAGGTGAGGAGCGAGGCAGCTTGAAGGGAGAAGGATTAATCTCGGTGCTCGCAGTCCCTGCGCACATCTTAACTAAACCCTGTTGGTTTGTGTGTTCCAGTAATGAATCAAATGGCCACACAGTCTCGGCAAATTCATCTCTTTTATCCTCGCTTATGAATAAGGTAAGAGCCATCCATCAAACGCCTTTCATTCCCCCCACCAAGAGAAATTAAAGCCGCGATGGCGGGAGGGGTTGGGGGGGAAGAGATGCGTTTGTTTTTTAATGTTTTGCCTCTAATAAGATGAGTTTGTACCATTTAAATTTTGAGACCATTTTTCATCGGGTATAATTTCAGAGCCACTGCTTACGAATTAATTTAATGAACTGGCTGAAGAAATATATTGCAGCCTCTGACACCTTTTTTTTTTTCCCACCCTTTCTAGACAGAGGAGGGCTCCGAAACATTTCTTCTTCTTTTTTTTTATTTTCATTTTCATTTTTATTTCCAGAAACTGGCAACTTCTCTCACTCGCTCTCTTTTTATAGTTACTCATTTTGTTTATTTACTTAAAAACATTTCCTTTCACCGAGGGAGGGGGAGGAGGATAATTTGTTCTTATGAAAGAGAAGAAAAAAATTAGAAGTTTTGAGCCAAAATCATCAATTTCTGCCTTTCTGGCGTGAGTAATGGTGTCCAACCGAGCCTCCTTTACCACGTTCTAGGATATTTATTTTCGAGAATGCGCGGTTTCTTTTTTCTTTACTTTTTCCCCTTAAATTATACATCATCTCAAATATATATTTCCCGTTCACATGATAAATTCTACTGTACCAAGATTAATTTTTTGCTGTTGTACACAAGCGCAGCAGAGACCAGGGCAGCCTTTGAGCCACGCTTTAACATTCTCCCGGGTGACGGGTTTTCCAGGCATAGCGATTGCCGCCCCCTTGGCTCTGGGCGTTACAGGCACCCAGGCCATATAACCCTCAAGAAAGGGCAGAGTGACTTTGCCTCGGAATCTCTCGCCTCCTTCCTCTCTTATTTCATTACTCTGTGTTTTCTCTGGATTGCTTAATTTCTCTGTTTACCCTTATGCCACTTGTCTGCTCCACTGGCTCTGTTACACCGAGTTTTTGGTGTTCCCTTTTCACACTTAATTTCTTATTTATTCCCGCGCGTTGTCCCTTTAGCATTTCCAAACGTGCCGCTCTTTCTCTAGCGAGTAAATCCAGTTAGTAAGTCTGGGGTGCAGAGTCACTCTGAAGTCCCCAGCTCAGCAAAATTCTGTTTTGATAGATAACTTCGCTTGAGAAAAAATTCTCCAGGAGAATAGGAGATTTAAGGGTACGCGTAGAAATAAGCATTTGTTCCTGCGCAGCCCCGCGTGAGATGCTTTGTGTTGCCCAAAGTACAGGTACAAAACGCCAGTTCTTCCTGTTTTAAAGAAGGAAAGGGATTAACCGATGATCTAAACCAGCAAAGAGTAGAGCCCACTGATTTGGAGGAGCCTATTAAAGACTTAGGATTGCGGAGCCAAGCTCCTGCGTGCTCAGGAACGAACCACGCTGGCCGCTGCTTCTTGCTGCACACGGCTTCTGTTTGTGGAGGAATCCTTCATTATTTGCCTGGGAGAAGAAAAGAAAAAAAAAAAAAGAAGCCTTTCCAGCAGTCGAATGCCCAGCGAACACCAGTGGGGAAAAAAAAAGCCGACCTGAATTTCTGAGTCCAGCCATAAAGAGTTGCAGTCTCCACTGAGCAGCAGGGGCTTTACCTTCAGGGGGCATTAAGAAAGCCTCAAATAGCCAGGGTTCCTGTAGCGTATTGCAGTTTATTTAGGGGGCTGTCAGGCTTAATTAACTGATATTTATAAAGGGCTTTGAGATCCTCAAGTGGGCGGAGTTTATAGTGCAAGTATCGGGCCCAGTCCTGCGTTTTCTGCGTGCTCTGAAATTCGCTGTTGTTACTGGAGGTAACTGAGAGCACAGCAAAGGAGGAAAGGGACTGGGAAATGGTGCATTTATTCTGGAAGAGATTTGTCTCCCTAAGCACTCATGAGTGACTTCTTTATTCTGTCTTGGACATCGTACACCTGGACCTTTAAACCTTCTCGTGTAGAATCTGTTGGAAGCTTTTCACACAATGCAGATTGTCCAAGTCCCACTTTGAGGAGGACGTGTCTGTTTAGCACAGAAAGCGACGTCATTTCTCTGTAAGAATTTCTCTGGAACTTGAGTGGAGCCAGAATTTTTGCCCCGTTGAATGAGATTTCCCCCTTTCCACCTCCAGTCATACCTGATAGTACCTTGAGAAGATGATTCTAAATAAACTCGAGGTTACCAGGTCTATCACTAGGTCTGTACTAGACCAGCTTTTGGAGCAGCTCTATCAGGCTGTTCGTGTTTCAGCCTGCACACCGTTCCCACACTTAAATGGAGTTTGTCTCTCCTCACCTCCGTTCCCTCATGGATAACATAGACATGATGCTTCATTACTTTACACAAGAGCCGTGAATATTAGATGGGCACTCGAGGACTTGGCGATAGCTGGGTGGAGGATGCAGAAGGGTGAGGGTGTTACCAAGTTTTGCTGATGCAGTTGGGGCAGCCTGCGCAGATTTCTTGTCTTCTCTCTTAACCTTTGAAGACGCAGCTTTCATGGGACGGGTCCTGAGGGGATCCAGACCACAGTGTCCAGGGCTGTGTGCTGGGCTTGATGCAGTGTCTATGTTCTTGTTGCAGATGTCCAAGACCAGTGCCAGCCTTGGCAACCTGCTGAACATTAAGACAGAAGGAGATGGCAGCCAGGCTGGGGCTGGAGAGCCAACACAGTACTTGGGCAAGGCAGTGAAGGCGCTTGTCCAGGAGAAGCTCTCTGAGCCATGGAAGATGTACCTGCGCCGGTAAGGACAGCATGGAACTGGGAATCAAGGAAAGGGAAATCATTCCTCTGCAAAGTGTCTGGCTCATTAGCTCACTTGAATGCACAGGTCCCTTGAATATAAAGGTCTAATTCTGTGATATTCTGGTCACCTTCTGGAGTGCGTTTAGCCCTCAGTCCCAGCTAGGTGTTAATGTCCTATAAGACATATCTGTCCCCACAGAATTATTCTGCAAAGGGATCTTGGGAACCAACTGCAGGCACCGGTCTTCACACAGTGCTATTAGCCTTGACTTCATCTTGGGCTTCTCTTTATGTCGCCCATTGCTCTGAACTTCTGTGGGACTGTGTTTACTGATTACTGAACAGAAGCCTTAAAATGCTCTCTGTGGCATTTCCTCTGCTCACAGGGGCAGGCCACTGAAAGTACAGAGTAGAAGGGGTATGGGAACTGGGGTGGTTTCAGCTGGTTTTGTTGTAGGCACGAAGGCTTGAAAGGAAAATGGAACAGCTACAAAACTCACCCACACACAGACACATGCACATACATGCCCGGGCAGAGACACACACACACACAGATACACCCAGGCAGACACACACGGGTTCGTGCTCTGACACAGAGAGTTGCCTCCAAACGCCTGTGGACACTTCGTAAATCACAGCCTTTCATGGAGAAGACGAGAAAGTCTTCCAGTCCAGCTGCCCCTGGCCAGAGTGCCATCCTTCCCCGCAGCCCATTCACATTTTGCCCAGCCTGCTTGTAATTATTCCAAGCGCTGGGGCTATTTTCTCGTCTCTGGGAGCATTATTCTACCACCTAAAACGTTTCACTGTCAGGATTTTTTTTTTTCATAGTATGCTGCCTGAATTCCCCTTTTTATAATTTTCTTGCAGTTCTGGTTATCCCCCCTTGAACCACAGCAGATAATTCCTCTCTGCCACTGGAGTTCACCCCCTTTCAGATAGTCGCAGACCTATAGCGTAGCATTTAACCAATTGATTCGCTTCCTTTAATCTGACTTTGTAAAGGAATCCCCTCAGCCTTTGATCATGCAGTTGACCTTGTCGTACCCTGAACTGGTGCAGAATTGGGCCATCGTTCCTGCATCGCCACCCCAGATAGAACCACCTTTCTGCTCCCCTCCGTGCTGCTCACTATTGCGCTACCTTGTTTGCATCTCTACCGAATAATGTGTATTTATCTGTATATTTATCGTGCTTACCATCCGCTGTTACACGGCATTGCTTTTCGTGTTGCTCTCATGAGTGCCCTATATATAAAACTACCCCCCCAAAACCTCCCTGGGTGCATCACTCAATGTTTCCAGGTACTACCCTCACCTTCTGAGCCTTCTCCCTCGTCTTGCGAGACCTCGCTGTTATTTTTCTCCTCTTGCACTGGTGTCGCCAACTCCTCCCAGTTTAGCGTCTTCGGTGAATTTCATTAACGTGCTGTTTACTCCTTCTCCTCGCTTACTAATGAAGATGTTAAATAAGCTCAGACCTCGCCAAAGTCATCCTCGCAGCATTCACAAGATTCCTCCTCCCAGCTCAATATGTTGCTGTTTGTCATTAGCTTTTGTTTACGGTCCTTCAGCCAGTTTTCAATCCGTGAGGTAGAATTCACAGCCAGGCCAAGTGGAATTCATTCTAAGCCTCGACGAGACTGTATCAAAAACGCTTTACTAAAATCCAAATATATTGCGTCCCTTCATCCACTAATTTTGTAATTCTATCAAAAAAAGCAATTAAATTTGTCTGGCAAGATTTATTCTTTATAATCCTGATGCTGTTTATTGCTCATGGTTCCTTTATCCTCTAGATGTTTAATGATTTTCTCCTCCCTCTTAATATTTGTTCCATTACTTTGGTGCAAGGAGAAGTTAAGACTAGAGGTATGATAATTGCCCGAGATCACTTGTCTTTTTTTTTTTCCCTGAAAGAATCAGTACCTAGTTTTTAAATTTTTATTTTTTTTCCCAGTTTCCTAGTACTTCCCTCTTCTCTGTGGCTTAAGACATAGCAAATAGTGATGCAATCAGTCTCTGAGTTAATTTCCAGTGCACTTCAGGACATACATCATCGCGACTGGCTGATTTGTGCATATTTACATTTTCCATCCAGTCCCTTTATCTGCTCTTCTCGGCGAAGATCTTCATTTTCTCCCTAGCTGTCCCCTTTGCCTTTAGTTTTCCTCTCCAAAGCAAATTCTATAAGGCACCCATTTTTGCCTCGCCACCTCTTGTTTTTATTGGACCTTCTGTCTCAGTACAATCCCTCTCCTCCCTGATAAAACCACCCCCTTTAGCTTGCAGTTAACTTGCTTTCTTATCTCTTACCACACCTTTACTTGCCTTCATCAAGCCTTGACTGACGACGTGGATTCTAGATCCACTGACCTTCCTACTCCAGTACAAGGGGTTGTTGTTTTTTTTATCTTTTTCCTTTCCCGTCAAATTGTTACGAGGTCCCTCCTG
Source organism: Todus mexicanus (assembly GCA_013389965.1). Classification (NCBI taxonomy): domain Eukaryota; kingdom Metazoa; phylum Chordata; class Aves; order Coraciiformes; family Todidae; genus Todus; species Todus mexicanus. The sequence goes on along the minus strand of WEIS01019399.1, from coordinate 16,600 downwards.
GGAGCACACAGGCTGCTGTTTGCTTCTTGCTTTCCTGCTCATCAGAGCAATTGTAGTTTGTCGTATCTTAATTATGCAAGATTCCCCTGTTAAGTTTCAAATCCTTCCTGCCAGTGTTGGGGTTTTTTTTTCCTCTTGATTTCTAGATTCCCTGCGATTTTGGACTTTCCTGGAATCCCATGTATTTTTGTTCCTCTTATTATGTCCAGAGACTCTTATCAGTGAAACCCTGCTAGAAGTGAATGGGAATTTCTCAGTCGGGTTGGAGAGACGTGAGGTTCTTGTTCCGCACGTTCAGGTCTATGTAACAGGCAGTAATTAAGCAACAATCGTAGAATCATAGAATTGGTTTGGGTTGGAAGGAACCTCTAAAGGTCACCTAGTCCAACCCCCCTGCAGTGAGCAGGGACAGTGCCAGCAGGGATGGTGACGTTAGGAAATGGAATGGGAGTAGAAGTGAGAAATGAAGGAGATATGTCAGTTCCAAAACCGCTTCTCTTCTGGGGAATTCCGTAAGATGCCTACTTGTCTGCTTTGGCCAGGTTTGGTACCAAGGATTTCTGCGACGCCCAGTGCGACTTTCTCCATAAGGTGCATTTCCATTGCGTGGTGGAGGAATGCGGAGCCCTCTTCAGCACCCTCGATGGAGCCATCAAGCATGCCAAGTAAGCGGGAGAGCACGAGCCTCGGGAGAGCTCTGCAGCACTTGTTGATGTTTTACTCAAGTTACGTGCAATGGTCAAGAGTTTCTGTCTGAATTTTCACTGTCTTGTTTTTCAGCTTTCACTTCCGAACTGAGGGTGGAACTGTGAAAAGCAACTCTGAGTCGCCCTTCTCAACTACTACTGAGAATAAGGCTTCACTGGCCCCTTCATCGCCATCTGCTACTTCTGTCACCATGGCAAGTGCTCCTGCCCTTGACGTGCCCACTCCAAGTCCAGCTACTGTCCCCTCTGCCCCCACACTGCTCGCTTGGAAGCAGCTGGCTTCAACTATACCCCAGATGCCTCAGATCCCAGCATCAGTGCCTAACCTGGCAACTTCACCCTTGGCAACGACTTCCCTGGAGAACGCCAAGCCTCAGGTCAAACCCGGATTTCTCCAGTTCCAGGAGAAGTAAGTTGAGGGAGGATGCTGCTTGCCTCCTTACGCCCTCTCCAAGTCTTGCAATCCCCTCTTTGCTGCTCCTTAGAGCTCTAGTACTACATCTGTAGTCACCCACGGAGAGACCTGGCTAGAAAGGACTCTGTGCCTCTGGTTTTGTAGTGTTAGTTCACAAAGTCATTCACTAGACGGTAACGTACCTTGCTGAACTTCTGAAACACTAAAGAAGTTTCACAGTGTTGCTGGGAGTTTGGTGTTATCCCTGTTACGTAGACAGAAAGGGGCTCAGAAGTTCTCTGGTTTACAGGAGGACACAGAGGTCCAGCATCTGCTTTGGTGTTACAGCTTAGGTATCAAGGCTGGTGCAACATCAGTCTTTGGGCTGGATGTTGACAGTCATTTGTCTGCGTACAGAGAAGTGTATTAATTCTGTTCCATGTATCATTGGGTACGCTGCTTGGGATCCAAGAGATCGATCTTCAGCTCCCTCCGATCTGACCTCTCTTTGCACAGCCAGAAATCCATGGAATGGGTGGGAGGAGTAAGGTACCGAAACCATTTGAGAGACTAAATGGGCCACTGCTGATTTTGTCTAACCGGGGGAAGCCCTGGCATCTTGCAGTGTGCGTGCCCAAGAGTTTCATTTCGATTGCACAAAATCGAGATGGGAGAAACTATCTGAATCTGTAGAGGTCAGTAGAGGCAGAAAGGGAGAAACAGCGGCTATCCAGATCTCGAGAGGGCTTTGAATTGGAAGTGTGGCCCTCAGAGACTACAGAACCCACCTTGCCTTGCTGTATTTTCATAATCTTAATCAAGAAAGTGCACAAGCTTGGTGGAATTGCAGTAGTGTTGCCAGCATCAATTTTGCTGAAGAGGAAGGTGGTAAGGGAAATCTGTGGGCCATGTTTGGAACCGAGGCTTCAGCTGGGCTCCCCTTGAATTAAAATTTTGGCAAAGAAACAAATGTGTGAAATGAGTGAGGGTGACGACTGGGTTTTGGATGTGTTCCAGTGATCCCTGCCTGGCAACGGACTGCAAGTACGCCAACAAATTCCACTTCCACTGTCTCTTTGGGAACTGCAAGTATGTGTGCAAAACCTCTGGCAAAGCAGAATCCCACTGCCTGGACCACATCAACCCCAACAATAATTTGGTGAATGTGCGAGACCAGTTCGCTTACTATTCGCTGCAGTGTCTCTGTCCGAACCAGGTGAGAGCAGTTCAAAAGCCATGTTCTAGCCGGAGCGTGTGTGGGGGAGAAGAATCTAAAAGGGCACGTAGACAACTCAATAGGAAGTGAGACCAAGTGGTTCATTCCTGGTCTAACTACGGAACCGTGGAAGGGTCTTAATTATGGGGTCTAGCAAAATGTTTGGTTTCCATCACGTTATAACTGCAGTGGTTTTATGCTTCTTTGACGTGGGTGAAGTGGAGAAGGCAGCTAGAATGAGCAAAGAGACACGAGGTGAAGTAAAATAAGAATCTCTGAGGGATACCAGGGAAAGCTGCAGGTTAGGGTTGGGATATTTCAGAGTAGAGCAGTGCAATACAGAACACACAACAGCAATGAGTCTGTACTGCAGCTCGTGGAAGAGGAAATGGATGGGACCTAGAGTATTGGTTCAGGCCTCTCTCATGTCTCAGAGGGACAGGATTAGTAGCAGGCAGATGAGAGCGCATTTGTCTTAGATATGCTTAAACCAACGTGCCCGTTTGCTCCTCTCCAGCACTGTGAATTCAGGATGCGAGGGCATTACCACTGTCTTCGTCCTGGCTGCTACTTTGTGACTAACATCACCACCAAGCTGCCCTGGCACGTGAAAAAGCACGAGAAGGCGGAGAGAAGGGCAGCCAACGGCTTCAAGTATTTTACCAAGCGAGAAGAGTGTGGCAGACTCGGTGAGTTGTCCTCTCTTTTTCCCCTGTCACCTTTCTCATATGGCCTGTCCCACATCCAGGCTGAGAATGCCACAAATTAGAGCCTGTGAGTTACGCTTAGGATGTATTTGATCATTAAATCACTGAACAAGAAATGGAACAAAACCGAAAGCAGTTCCTGATCTGAGCTGAAGCGTTTTCCTAAAAAGACCCACGTTAAACTGATAGAAACTGTCATATAGAGGATTATTTATATAGATATCTGGAGATGCAGCTTCCCCGTTGTTTTTCCTTCTCATCTAATTGTCAAGATCCTTTTGTCGTTTGTTTTTTTTTTTGTACTTTGTGGTCTTTTGTTTGTGCTGGGTGGAGTTGAAGGGTTCTCCTAGGACTAAAAAAAAGCACAGGGCACATACCTGTTTAGAGGGGTGCCCTGTGTGAAAGTCCTCCTGGATCAAGGAGGCTTTGCCTGATCCCAGGCAGCTTCAAATGAGACCTCTGGGGTTTTTTCAGCCATTGCCAGTGCAGCATATTGCCCCCAAAGGGCAAATAACCAGAGATAGAGGTATGGAGAAGAGCATTCAGTGAAGTACTCCCTTCTCCGAAAGCCTTCTCCACAGCCCCTCCTGAGCAGCAGGGAACACAATGCTGTGTCTTTGTGCCAGCCTCCCACCAAAGTGCAGCCTTGAGGGGCACCCGTGAGGTGGCAAAGCCTCAGCCTGTGGCTTGCCCACTCCCCAAAACTATTAGCAGCAGCACTGCAGCAGTTATTAAATCGAGGTGCCCCTCGTGTAAAGCTGGTAGAACAAACATGCAGCAGCAGAAGGTGGAATGCGTTCCCAGGGAGGTATCGAGAGCTGAAATCCAGGGCTCTGAATTTTCAGAATCCCTCAAGAGAGCTCCAGCAGAGCTCTCTCCTGAACTGCCTGGGGTTCGTGCAACCCTTCTAGTTGTGGTTTGGTTTAGCAGCATCACAGAGGACAACCAAAAGTCACAGACCCGGTTACTCCCTGTCGCTCCTGGTTGGATCAAAGGCTGAAACAAATGAGGGTATCACAGTATCACCTAGGTTGGAAAAGACCTCTAAGATCATCCAGTCCAACCTGTAGCTCTAATCTTTATCACCCCTAAGACACATCCCTCAGCACCTCATCTCTACGCCCTTTAAACACTCCAAGGGATGGTGACTCAACCCCGTCCCTGGGCAGCCTGTGCCAACGCTGGGCAGCTCTTGCAGAGAAAACAGAATGGTGTTTTGAGGTGCTGTCATCTCACAATAACCAGGACCAAACTTTCCAGCTTCGAATACATCAAGAATTTCTCCCCAAATGGCAGCTTGTTTGTGGTAACCAGGGCAATGAGCGTCAACACACCACAGCCCGCGCTTCCCTAGCTCTCATTTACACATGTCAGGAGATGCAGCAGTTGCTGTTATTTACCCAACTCGAGGTGTTTCAGGTGATAGCAGGGGCTAGACAAAGCAGGACAAGGATATATGACACCCAGCCTACATGGGTGCCCTAGCAACAGGCGAGCCTTCACCTGCCCTTTGCCGATACTGTTTTGAGTCCCGCCAGCACTGTTTGTTCTCCGTGGCCAGGAACAGCTCGGCGCGCTGGGGAGGGCAGCTGAGGTGGGGCTGTGGGGGAGTGCAAGACCTAAACAAACAGCAACTTGGCAAGCACATGAAACGCTATCGGAGAGCTAAAGATGGGCTGGGCGATCCAGGAGCCATTTGGCAGCAGGGCAGCTCCGGGCTGTGCGTGTGTCAGCAGGGGTTATTTTTGGGGAGCGATGGGGTACGTGCTTCCAGCAGTACATACAGCTGCCTATAGCTCGGGCTCGCCGCCTAATAAACATACATTTAGCCAGGGCTTTGCTGTGCGGAGCCAGGCAGCGCGACGGGCTGGTGTGGCTGGATGCGTTTGTGTGGGCGCGCAGGGTTATTCCGACGTGTAAATGCATGTCTAGGGCTCTGTAAGTCTCTAGGCTTTATGCATCGTGTATGTATATATATATATATTTGTGTGTGTACATATACATTTGTGTATGTATATATACATTTCTGTATATATATATACTTGTGTATGTGTATATACATTTATGTATGTATATATACATTTCTGTATATATATACTTGTGTATGTGTATATACGTTTGTGTATATCTATATATATTTGTGTATGTGTATATATGTGTATGCCTATATATATAGCAGGTGCAGAGAGCGCTGGCTAGCTTTAAGGGCTGTGAATGTTGCTGAACAAACACCTCCCAGGTTGTGTTTTTTTTTCTATGTATGTTTGTGTGTGGATAAATATACACACGTGTGGCTGGGTGGGGAGCTATGAAAAATATGTACGTATGTAGGTAAAGGTGGAGGGGTGTAGATAGATGAGTAAAGCTGAGCCTGTCTGTAGGGTATGGAGAACAGACAGGACCTGATTATTGATATCTCTGTATAAGAAGCTATTATTTGTTATTATTTATCAGCTACAGAATGTAGCTGGTTAGGATCATCTGTTAATGGGGTACACAAACTCGTGACATGCAGGGCACTATCCACGAGGAGCAAGCAAAACGTGTCAAGTGCCGTGTGCCAGAACCCACAGAAATTGCTCGTTGTTTAGTAGCTGCCCCTATTGCGCAACAAATCTGGAGTGGTACTAAACACCTCCCTGCTCATCTGACCAGAGCTGGAGCTTTTAAGGGACGGCTTTTCTGCGAGCACAGTTAAAGGAAAAAAGAGAAAGAAGAACTTTTCATTTCTAATCTAATGATGAGCGCGTAATTGTAACCTCTGTGATACAGTTAAACGTCTTGGGTTCGTTCTCTTCCTAAAGGAAGAGGCACTAGCTAGGATCGGAGAGCATTAGGCACTATTAGATGTAACTGGAATGTTCCTTTCTTTGTAACGAAATGAAAAAGGATGGGACTAGTCCGCAGCTCAAGTTTACTTATTAAGCCTATGTACACTATAACCCCTCTTGCAGTTGCTGAGCAGGCAAAAGATTGTGGGGGTTTTTCATTCAGGACTGTTCCTGAAGAACTGGGGCCCCTGATAATCTTCAATCCACCAGAAATTCATGTAGCAGCAGCCTTGTCCTGTCTCCAGATCATGTTCCCTACAGTCCCTTTCCCTCTCGGTACCTGTCCCGTGCTACATCCAATGGTTTTGTGTCTGTAGGTTGCAAATACAACCAGGTGAACAGCCACTTCCACTGCATCCGCGAGGGCTGCCAGTTCTCCTTCCTGCTCAAGCACCAAATGACATCCCACGCCAGAAAGCACATGAGAAGGATGCTGGGGAAGAACTTTGATCGTGTTCCTACTCAGGTGACTCACTGGTTATTGAAGTCGTAGATCTGCGCGTAGAGTTGGTCCCTTTGGTGTCTTGCAGAGCTGCTTTAGCGCCAAGACGCTTGCACCCAAACTCCTCAGGACGTGTGTCTGCACTGGGGGGGTGGAACTGGGATGTGTGAGTTCACCCGAGGTACCTTTACCTGGCTGGACTCCTACAATAAGAGGAAAGATGATGAAGCAGAGACATCAAAGCATTAATTAGTGTAAAGAGCTTTTCCTTGTGAATTATGGAGGGGAAAAAAAAATGAGAAGGATAACACTAAAAACTCATATTTACAGCTTGCGTTCCCTCCCCGCTCTCTCAATATACACCAACTGGCCTATTAAAATTAAAGTGCTTAGGATGTGGAAGAATTGAACGTGCTGCTTAAAGCAAACATTTCCTGCTGCACGTAAAGAATTATTTGCTGCTTCCACCTCGGATGGGAGAAATACCAGTCTTGAAATTTCTCTTCCCTTATTGATCTGAAGTTAGTTTGGGGCATTCCTCATCCTCTCTCGGGGGGTAGGAGAGCCATGCAGTTGCTTTATCGAAACGCCTGTGACTGCCCTGACCCTAAAGACATCTTCTGGTATACGAAAAGCAAAAGGGGCCAGCTCTAGAAGCAAGGTCCACAACATGGGAATGAGAAGTCCCTAATAGTTACTAAGTACTGTTAATAAGTTAATTGTTGCAGCCTACTGCTGTTGGGATTCAATGAGTTCACTGACGCCAAGGAGATGGTGTTGGCTTAACACGAACGTCTCAGGAACAAGAACCAAACTTAGGAGAGATTTAACAAACAGATTTGTCCTCACGACTCTTCTAGTACCTGCTGAGCCTAACCCTGAGAATTCTGGTACATGCTGGGCAGAAAATACTAGTTTTGATCTCCATTTCCTGCATCCCCGCAGTGGTGGAGAAGCAGCAGTTGTGGTCCTGGGAGCAAACAGTTCTAGTCTGAGTCTATTGCTGTGCTCAGCCCCTGGAGCACTCCAGCAAACAACCAAACAAGGGTGACCCCACAGATCCGGGGACGTGGCCTGGCTGAGCCTCCTGCCGCGCTGCCGCTGCTCCCAGCCTTCTCATGCCATAGCGCTCGATAGGCACTTAGCGCCATGTTTGGATTTACATTGCTTCTGGGTACCTACCCATGGAACCCTCCAGAGAAGAGCAGGCCAGGCTATGCCACCTTCGTGTGAACACACGCAGGCGTCACTGGTTTCAGCCTGCGTTCCCCGCTCGCAGTGTCTCAGCATGCAGGCACTGGGACAGTCATGTCAGTAGTCGTATTTCCAGTCTCTAAATGCGGCAGGACCTACATGGGAAGGTAATAAAGCCAAGATTAACACCTCCTGTTTTCGAATGCATCAGAATCCACACACCAGGATGCTGGTGCCAAGATTAACACTCCCAGCCTCTGAGCGCATCACGATTCACATGCCAGGATACGTGTGCCAAGTTTAATGCTCCCAGCTCCCAGCGAAGGAGGACGCAGGCTCCTAGCCACGGTGCCATGGGTCCCACTCACGAGCATGTTGCAGCCATCCCTCATGAACCGTGACAGAGAGAAATAAACGTGCAGACAGATGGTTTTGGTCTTGGCATCTTGCTTTTGGTGTGAAAGTCCCCGTCCTGTTTTCTTGCTGCAGGTTATTGGCCACACTCCAAGAAATGAAAATCTCCCCCAGGTTGGCAGCATGGCACCCAGCCCAGCCTCATCAGGAACCCCGGCCTCCTTTCAGGGACCCCCAAGCATGATGGACACCGAAACAGATGAATACATGGATTACACTGGCTGTAGCCCTGGGGGGATCTCCTCTGAATCTTCCAACATGGACCGCAGCTGCTCCAGCACTCCGGTGGGCAACGAAAGTACGTCAGCAGGTAAGAGAGAAGAAGGGGTGGGGTGGGGTGGAATGGACCATCAGTTGCCTGCTCTCTTGGGAGAGGCCAAAGGACAGTGGCACCTTAAAATAGAGACTGTTACGGCTTCACAGTAGCGCCTCGTACTAACCCAGCTCCCATCGTTTGTGAGAAGGGATCCATCAAAATGTGCACCTCAAGCATCCATGAACTAACAGCGTAGCTTTTTTTCTGCCCTGGAGATTTTTTTTATCCTGTGTCTTGGAGTTGGATCTCTTTTAATAACTGATTTTAAAAGGGGAAAGAAAAAAAAAAAAGTTGTGGGCCTCTCCTGTACTTGGCATTTCCCCCGATACCTTTTTGTGTTCCTTGTGCAGCATCTGAAGGATGCACGAGGCACTTCCCGATAGCGTTGAGGCGCAGAAAGACCGTAAACCAGCAACTGCTGCATGCACAGGGGGAAAAAAACCCTCCCACATCTTTAGAAAGCAACATATAAAAGCAGCTCACCGAGCTCCCTTCCTCAGGCAAAGGCTCTTGTTCCACTTGGTGCAGCGTTGCAGAGAGGACGCCTCCATCAGCCTCTCTTTTGGGAAGGAACTTTCTGCCGTGGTTTCCTGTAGCCATCTCCCCGTGCCCTGTATGACAGGGTTAGCTTTCAGCAGTCGGGTATCTTACGAATTCCGTTGTCATCTAGTGGTGATCCAGGGGTCTCTTAGGGTGTCCTCCCCAGGGTTGAGGGTTACGTTCTAGATCGGCTGCCTCACCAAGTTTGCTTTAGTTTCGCACACATTTTCCTGCCTTTCTTCCCCACACCGCTTATAGAATCATTAAGGTTGGAATCGTTAAGGTTGGAAAAGACCTCCAAGATCATCAGTCCAACCTGCTGCCCAACAATGAAGGTTAGATGAAGGTTGTCCCAGAGCCCAGCTAACCCGGCGGTGTAAGAGCACTGCTGGGTCATCATGGTGGTTGCCCCATGACGTGAAAGCTCCTCCCGAGGGTTCTGGCGTGACGGTGTCAGTNTTTGTTTTTTCTCTCCACATTCTCCAGGCTGCCTGGTTCCTTCTACTGCTACCGCTGCTGCCGATGATGCCACCCACACTGCACCACAACCTCAGCCACCATCTCTGCCTCCATCTTTCTCACAAGCCCTGCTTAGGTCTCCCCTTCCCACCCTCCCCTATCTCTTCTCTCCATCTTGTCTCTCATACTCTCTGCTCAGTGCCACTCTTGGATCCAGCAGAGGCATTGTCATGCCTGCCGCCAGCACCACTGGGTTTTCGCCCATCATTGCCACTCCAACTCCAGTAAAAAGTGACGTTCCCTTAGTTCAGGATGCAGCAGGTAACACTTCTTTGCTTTCTCTCGTAGTGTCCTGTGCCCATCTCCTTTCCCCACTCACCTTGCCCACATTTATTTGGGTTCTCTGCACCTTTGGGTCAGTGAAAAAGGCTACGTCACCTTGTGTCTTAACTGAACTTGATCCGAGGGCCCCTCCACGGCTGCTCCTGGGGCTGCCGACGCAGGAACCACGGCCAAGGAGGGGAACCAAACCCCCAGCAAAGCACCGACAGACATTCAGATACTTGAGAGCAATTCCCACCAGTTCCAAACTATCAGAAAAAAACCAGACAAAATCCATAGTGAAAATGCACTTTCAGCCTCTTGACAACAGCACGGTGGCCACAAAGCAAACTTTTGCCTTTAAAGAGACTTGGAATTCTTGTTTAGATCTTCCAGGCCACGCAGCCTGGTGCCAACCGTAGCCTGCTACACACATCTCGGCAGGTAAATGCCTGTCAGGGGCACCCGGTTCCTGTGGTTTTATCAGTCTTGGAAGCTCCGCTGCCTCCTAGTCCTAGACGAAGCCATAAAATTCAGGGCTGCTTTCCCCAGCACGAGAACCGAGTGAAGCAGGGGCAGTGTCACTGGGATGACATCAGCAGACAGCTCAGGCTGTTTCTCACACTCGCTGTTATTTATATCTGCTCTTAACAGCTGCAGAAAATACAGCTCGATTTTGAGTTTTAAGCAGCCGTGTTTCCCATGTGTGACTAAGATCAGAGATGTCTCAGGCTGGGGATTCTCGTTCCAGCTGGGAATGGTTTTTAGGGTGTGTCTCAGTTTTTGGCTTCTTTTCCCAACTCCCAGCTCTTTTCTAGTTAATTAAGGGCACATTTGTGCTTAAAGTTCACACTTAAGAGGATTCTGGCAGCTGACAAATGTCCCAGTCATTCTTCCTGCCGGTTTTAGTAATGGGCAACGCCAAGGTAAATGGGTATGGCTGGAGGACCGACTCCACTTGGAAGTTCACAGGTTTTTCTGATGGGACTTGGCAGGAGAAGGATCCTTGCCCTGTCCAGAGGAGGGTATTCCAAAGAACAAAATTCACAAGAAGCTCTATTTTTTGCCTTTTTATTTTTTGCTTCTAACGGATTTGCATGCAGCCTGAAACGTCTTCACCTTGTGCTGTGCTTTCCTCTACTGACCTATTTTAAAGTTTCTCTTCTTTTTACCTTTGTATAGTTCTGGTGAATATTTACATTACTAGGAGTTGAAAAGACAAGCTTATGGCCTGAGCTTACCATTGAGATTTGCTCAGGATGGCATCTCTTGAGGCTTGCAACTTCAGTTGGGTGCTAGGGACTGAACGATGTCTCGTGGGTCAAGGAGGAGAGCCCACCAGGTTATCCTTCCTCTTCCTCGTGCCCTTGCTCTAAATCTTTGTCTGTAAGACAAAACAAGAATTGTTTTAACGAAATCTGCCCGAACTGTTGTAAAAGCTGGGCAGACACGATGACATTAAAACAGATAGAATTGAAGTTTTACTTATTTCCCGGGTTCCTCATGCAGAGTCGTTGCCCCTGGGATGGCTCATCCCACAGTCCTGTCTGAAGGCAGGCGAGATGAGCATCACTCTAATGATAAACCCGTGATGGTTCCGCTGTGATTTCTTTTAAAAGAAGGAGTTGATCTGGACAGCAGCGATTTGTCCAGGCAGCGATGCGCTTGCACCAGTCGCCTGGAAGCGGAGAACCAGATTTTACAATTCCAGATGTTTCGAGGGGGAGCGGCGAGTTAACTGATCACAGTTTCCATAGCGAAGAGTTTGCTGATTTAAAATCTAGTGACAGAAAGTTATTCTTTCGCTGTGAGCTGGTTAAATTCGTTTTAGCTTGCATTTTCCACCACCTACACGTCCCTGAGATGGTCTCACCGTGGTTGCCCCAAGCCGGCAGTGTGGGGAGAACCCTTTTGTTCTTTGCCTGGCCACAATCTGTATAGAGAACGGTGCGGGAGGTGAGGTCGCTGCTACCGTTTCCATTGAGCTGTGTCTTCCAGTCCGGTGCCAGGTTAACTTCTGGAGGCTCCCTTCAAAGATCAACACCTTCCCTTAAAGGGCTGTCACTGGAAGGGCCGGCTATGGCAAAAATAGCATTCGTCACTTCTCATACCTGCTTATCAGCCAGAATTAAAAAATCCTTCTCCAGCAGTCAAACAGATGACTGTGTCTTCAGCCTCCTAGACAAGGATGCAAGCTGCTCTGGATTCTCAGGCCCTAGGCAGTGCATGTCACAAATCATGCCTCTTTTTAAGAGGATGGCAGTTTCAGCATGAAGAGAGGCAAAAAAAATAAATAATAAAAGTCTGGTTTAGTCGCAAGCTATAATTTCCAATTACACTCACAGTTCTGCACCTGGTGAGAAATTCTTGCCTCCAACCTTGTCTGCGCTGCATGTTGATACTGGAGACTCTGGTTGGGTTCTGGAAATAGCAAGCAGAGAAGAGAAAAATAGTTAATAGATATAATGAGGTCGAGTCCTTGATGTCAGTGTGATCCTAGGGGACACGAGCACTAGCCAGTTCCGCTGGCCCTGTGAATGGCAGTGGAAGATGGATGAGGGCTCTTTATTTACTAGGGGCATCATGTGATTTTTTTCGAGACCCCAGGGAAAGCTGTAGAACTGGTATTTTCTCTCCGAGTCCACTGGCTAGCGATGATGAGAATTAGCCCCATTGAACATCTGTCCATCTGTCTTTCTAAGTGCACTCATCGTAATATGTAGGCTCATTACAGTGAGGGATGTTGCAGTCTCCTGGCCAAAGTCCATCCTATTTCTATAAATTCCACACACCCCCCCCCGCACAGTTTTAATCACGCATGGGATCTTCCTTCACTTTCTGCCTGTCCTTGGCAATCATAGCGCGTGACGAGAGCCTGGATGGGTGAGAACAGCGGGCACGGACTGGGTTTGAACATGCTTACACTCTTGCACCAGTGGGTTACAGTGACACCCCCCCACCCCCCAGTCCTTGGAGCTCCTCTGTATTAAAGTCTGATCTGAGGAAAATAGGACTTGAGATGAACGAAGGAGGAGGAGAAGCCATCAGAGGAGCCAAACAGAGGAGCAACAGTTAACATTATGGATAGTGCCAGATATAGCAGAGCAGAAAGCACAGGCAAGGTGGGATATGCTGAAAATTGAGGAAGAGATGTCCAGCGGAGATGTCCAGCAGGCATCGGCCAGCCCACGATCCCAGAGTTCAGGCTTACTTAGAGCTAGAGGGGTGAGCTGCCGGAGGGATGAGCTCTGCGGGGTGGGAAGCGCTGCAGCGCTGTGCCTTGGCACATGCAGAGCTCGCCAGGACGGTTGGGAGATGGAGGGAGACCTGGCTGTCAGCAACACCCCTCTGCGCTTTCTCTCCTCAGGGAATACCATCACTATGCCAACTGCCTCGGGGGCCAAAAAGCGTTTCTGGATTATTGAGGACATGTCCCCGTTTGGCAAGCGCCGCAAGACCGCGTCCTCACGCAAGATGCTGGATGAAGGGATGATGCTGGAGGGATTTCGGCGCTATGACCTCTACGAGGACTGCAAGGACTCCAGCTGCCAATTCTCTCTCAAGGTTACCCACTACCACTGCACGCGGGAGAATTGCGGCTACAAGTTCTGCGGCCGTACCCACATGTATAAGCACGCCCAGCATCACGACCGCGTTGACAACCTGGTATTGGATGATTTCAAGCGCTTCAAGTCTTCACTGAGTTGCAACTTCCCAGACTGTCAGTTCTCTGGCAACAGCACACACTTCCACTGTCTGCGCTGCGGCTTCCGCTGCACTGACAGCACCAAGGTGACAGCCCACCGCAAGCACCACGGCAAGCAGGACGTCATCAGCGCCGCCGGCTTCTGCCAGTTCAGCTCGAGCGTGGACTGCGAGGTGCCCGACTGCAAGTACAAACTCAAGTGCTCCCACTTCCACTGCACCTACCCTGGCTGCAAACACACCGTGGTGGGCATGTCGCAGATGGACTCGCACAAGCGCAAGCACGAGAAGCAGGAGCGGGGGGAGCTCCCTGCCATCTCTCCCGGCCCCGAGGGCCTCGCCCACTCCACTCTCGAGTACGACATCCAGAACTCTTCCATCAACCTGGACAGCTCGCTCAACCTCAGCACTGACAACAACAGCTCCCTCTTCTTCCTGCAGAACGCAGCTGGCGTGGGCCTCAATGATTCCCTGGACCTCAGCAAGAAGCAGTCGGAAGTCACCGAAGGTCCCTCGCCGAGCAGAGCCGGGGCCGCGCCTCAGGAGAGGGCGGCGGCGGCGGCATCTGCCTCTGGTGATGTGGAGGACGAGGATGACTCTTCCCAAGAGGATGAAGAGGACGATGAGGAGGAGATGAATGAAGAAGAGGAGGACGACGAAGAGGAGGATGATGATGACGACGATGAGGAGGATGATGAAGAGGAAGACTTGAACACAGATTCTGAAGAATCGCTGCCTGACCCCGAGGGCCTGGCCACTAAAGAAGACGGAGAACCAGAGGAGGCTGCTTCTTCCACAGACCACGGCGATGCTTCCAGGCCACAGGGTGAGCCCGCCCTTACTCCAGCCCCAACTCCTGCTCCAGCTCCAGCTCCAGCCCCAGCTGCTGCTCCAGCCTCTACCGTTGCTCCAGCAGCTTCTCCTTAATCTCAGAGACAACAGCGGCAGTGGTTTGGTTTTGCTCTTGAAACAGAATTACTAAGAGGACCCCATATGAGGCAAGAACAAAGATTGGGATGGCAAGTGAAAAAACAAACTCCGTGCCACACACACGAGAGAGAGGAAGGAAGGAAGGAAGGAAGGAAGGAAGGACGGAAGGAAGGAACCCACACTCCTCCACAGGCCCCATAAGAGACAGGTTGGCAGCAGGACTGGTGCTGCATCACTTCATTCTGCAGATCACGGAACACGGGGGCAGGATGCAGCCAAAAATACCCTTTTCCACGGACATGAACCTTGAGGGTACCAGCTGCTTTTCCCTGCTCCCGGCACGGTGCGTGGGGCCTGTGCCCATCTGGGGACCCTTTGTTAAGGGTGGGGCTCTATCCCCCCCCCCTTCGGTTTTTTCTTTCTGGGTTTTATTTTTCCATGTTTTTCAGTTGTACGATATTAATAATAATCTCCACTTCTTGGAGGGGGGTGGGTGGGAACAACAGGTAATGAATTTTTAGCAATATATATTTGTGTGTGTGTGTCTGTCTCTCTCTAATGTACGCACACACACATATATAAAGATAATTCAAGGAATTGGTGTCGCAAAGACAACCAGCTCAGCTTTTGCCAGTGGGAAGGAGGGGCGAGGGGTGCGTGGTCTCTCTCTCTCTCTCTCCACCTCTCCCCCCTTCTTTCTCCAGCATTAAACGAACGGCATCGGACGGCAAGGGTGGGAGTGGGTATTTATTGTCACATAAAATGAGGACGCATTAATGAATGAGCAGGGGTGGGAATGGGACACTCCTCTGTTCTTCCAGATCCTTTTTACTAGTAATGATAATAATTTTTGAATGCTATTTATATTGTAAAACTTTCTCAAGTCTACACTTTCTCTGTAGGACGCCTCTCCTCCTCCCTGCTGCTCTGCCCGTAGGGATTTAGCTGAAGTACCCTGGGAAGAACGCAGCGGGCAGTGAAAGGGTCTGGCACGCTGGAGGGCTGGGGTTATAACCTCCCATCCAATTCCATCTCATCCCAACCCCCCCCAGGTGCTTCCTCGCTGTTGAAGGGGAGGCGTTTTTTTTGTGGTGCTTCAGTATCCCCATCTCAGGAGGTCGCCAGCTGACCCTCTGTCCCGCGGCGTGGCGCAGGGAGCACCGTGCTCACGGAGGAGCGTCCCAGCCACTAAAGCAGCCTGGAAAAACCCTCCTTGCGCTCTGACCCAGGCAGTCGTACGAGGACAGGTATGTCCCCAAGTCCCCAAGGGCTCGTTTGCAGCCTCTCAGCTGAGGGTGAGCAGGTCTGCCTTTCTACGTACGCATCTCCGGTGACTTCTGGCAGAGGACGAGGGCACCACTGACGAGGGAAACACTCAGGAGCCCACTGTGGGATTTCCTGCTCAGACCAGGGGGTCTCTTTTGCTCAGCGCCAGGGCAGGGAGGAGGGACAGCACAGTTCCCTGTAGCTGTCAGTCAGCCCAGCCATGGGTCTTGCAGCTAGAAAACACGAGGCCGCTGCAAGATGCGCAGCGCGGAGAGCTCAGAGATGGAGGAGACGCTTCCAGGAGGTTTGTCCAGCCGAGAATTGGTGCATTTCTGGGTCCACGCTGATAAATTTGGACAAGTAGGGCTAAGAGCTTGGGCACTGCATAAGCAAACGCGGTGAGACCGGCCAGCTCCAGGAGCTCAGGCTTTCCCCTGGTTCCACGCTCCTCCCTGCTCCCCTTCCCTGCCCGGCTCTGGGCTCACACACACTACAGGACGCTGGCCCGGGCTCGCGCAGGGGAGACCGTGGCTCTCAGACCCTAAATCCTCCTTGTCCCCGCGCTCCAGAAGGACTAAGCTGTATGAATTCATTCTGACAATAGTTATTTCAGTGCCAGTTTGTCAAAGTAACCCGGCCTAGCGAAAGGTTCCTTGTGTCTGAAGCTTGTCCCGTTCTTTTTTTTTTTTTTTTTGACAAGCAAACCCCTAATTTTTCTTTTCTAGCATCATCCAGGCACCCTCCCCTCTCCTCCCCAGCTCCACGAGCACTTCAGCTCCGAGGGATCCCATAGTTTGTTTTCTCCCTGAGCAGAGAAAGGCCTCGAGAAGTTTAGGTTGCTTTTCTTTTTTGGGTTTTTTTTCCCTCCTTTTTTTTTTTTTTCTTTTTCTTTTTTTTTTTTCCCAATGATTTCCCTAAGGAACTGGTGCAGATCAGGTCTGATTTATAAACAAGCAGCTCAGCTGTGTAAATGCGGGGACAGAATGTTCAGATAATGTTTCAAAAGGCAAGGCAAAAAAAGCAAAACAAAAGAAAACACACCAAAAAAAACCCAACAAAAAACCCAAGGAGTTGTACAGTATTTTTCCTGTAAAGGCAATTCCTAAATATAGAACAAAAGAGAAACCAGCGATGCCAGGGGATGGGGTGGGGTGGGGG